>RJWK010003666.1:0-62989 GCA_004363435.1 Platanista minor
GAGTCCGGAGCCTGTGCTCCGCAACGGGAGAGGCCACAACAGTGACAGGCCCGCGTACTGCAAAAAAAAAAAAAAAAAAAAAAAAGGGAAGTCTCCAGACCCTGGGAATTTTTGTTTGGGATCCTTATCTCTGTAGGAGTTAGAATTAGGATCACAACTTCTGCCTCCTTGGAATTAGCAGAGAAACTGGAATTATAGGGTGCCTCAGAAATGGGGCATTAGTGCTGGTATGTAAGGAATTATTGGCATGGCCTACAAAAGTGTGAAGTTTGAGATGTCATAAAACCATGCTTGGTATTCTCAGCCCTGTCAGTATATGCTAACTACATAGGTTACTATTTTGTGCAGGTTATTTTTGCCCACTCTTTTTTTTTTTTTTTTTTTGCCCACACTTTACTATAGTCTTCAGTAGCTTAATGGCAAAGGCTTACGTCTGGAAGTTTTGGGGAGCCCTGCAGCCAGCCAGGTTCAGTCATTGTCAACCTATAACCTGATAAGAACTCACATTCCTTGGAAAGTTTTGAAGTATACAAAAATTAACCTGATATCTTACAGAACTGTGAAATATTTCTTTTTTTTTTTCATTGCAAATATTTATTTCCATTATGAGATCTACAGAGGCATAATACTGTTAAAATGAGAATAGTTTCTGAACCGTATACACTTTTTTTTCTTAACATCTTTATTGGAGTATAACTGCTTTACAGCGGTGTGTTAGTTTCTGTTTTATAACCAAGTGAATCAGCTGTACATAAACGTATATCGTCATATCTCTTCCCTCTTTCATCTCCCTCCCTCCCACCCTCCCTGTCCCACCCCTCTAGGTGGTCACAAAGCACCGAGCTGATCTCCCTGTGCTGAGGCTGCTTCCCACTAGCTATCTGTTTTTCATTTGTAGTGTATATATGTCCATGCCACTCTCTCACTTTGTCCCCGCTAACCCATCCCCCTCCCTGTGTCCTCTCTCTAGTAGGTCTGCATCTTTATTCCCGTCCTGCCCCTAAGTTCTTCATGACCTTTTTTTTTTGATTCCATATATATGTGTTAGAATATGGTATTTGTTTTTCTCTTTCTGACTTATTTCACTTTGTATGACAGACTCTAGGTCCATCCACCTCACTACAAATAACTCAGTTTCATTTCTTTTTATGGCTGAATAATATTCCATTGCATATATGTGCCACATCTTCTCTATCCATTCATCTGTCGATGGACACTTCGGTTGCTTCCATGTCCTGGCTATTGTAAATAGAGCTGCAATGAACATTGTGGTGCATGACTTTTTGAATTACAGTTTTCTCAGGGTATATGCCCAGTAGTGGGATTGCTGGGTTGTATGGTAGCTCTATTTTTAGTTTTTTAAGGAACCTCCATACTGTTCTCCATAGTGGCTGTATCCGTTTACATTCCCACCAACAGTGCAAGAGGGTTCCCTTTTCTCCACACCCTCTCCAGCATTTATTATTTGTAGATTTATTATTATTATTATTATTTTTGTGGTACGCGGGCCTCTCACTGTTGGGGCCTCTTCTGTTGCGGGGCACAGGCTCTGGACGCACAGGCTCAGTGGCCATGGCCCACGGGCCCAGCCACTCCGTGGCATGTGGGATCTTCCCATACTGGGGCACAAACCCGTGTCCCCCTGCATCGGCAGGTGGACCCTCAACCACTGTGCCACCAAGGAAGCCCTGTTTGTAGATTTTTTTGGTGATGGCCATTCTGACTGGTGTGAGGTGATATCTCATTGCAGTTTTGATTTGCATTTCTCTAATGATTAATGATGTTGAGCATTCTTTCATGTGTGTGCTGGCAATCTGTATGTCTTCTTTGGCAAAATGTCTATTTAGGCCTTCTGCCCATTTTTGGATTGGGTTGTTTTTTTGATATTGAGCTGCCTGAGCTGCTTGTAAATTTTGGAGATTAATCCTTTGTCAGTTGCTTCATTTGCAAATATTTTCTCCCATTCCAAGGGTTGTGTTTTCGTCTTGTTTATGGTTTCCTTTTTCGTGCAAAAGCTTTTAAGTGTCATTAGGTCCCATTTGTTTATTTTGGTTTTTATTTCCATTTCTCTAGGAGCTGGGTCAAAAAGGATCTTGCTGTGATTTATGTCATAGCATGTTCTGCCTATGTTTTCCTCTAAGAGATTTATAGTGTCTGGCCTTACATTTAGGTCTTTAATCCATTTTGAGTATATTTTTGTGTATGGTGTTAGGGAGTGTTCTAATTTCATGCTTTTACATGTAGCTGTCCAGTTTTCCCAGCACCACTTATTGAAGAGGCTGCCTTTTCTCCATTGTATATTCTTGTCTTCTTTATCAAAGATAAGATGACCATGTGTGTGTGGGTTTATCTCTGGGCTTTCTATCCTGTTCCATTGATGTATATTTCTGTTTTTCTGCCAGTACCATACTGTCTTGATTACTGTAGCTTTGTAGTATAGTCTGAAGTCCGGGAGCCTGATTCCTCCAGCTCTGTTTCTCAGGATTGCTTTGGCTATTTGGGGTCTTTTGTGTTTGCATACAAATTGTGAAATTTTTTTGTTCTAGTTCTGTGAAAAATGCTAGTGGTAGTTTGATAGGGATTCCATTGAATCCATCTGTTGGTATCATCTTTAATTTCTTTCATCAGTGTCTTATAATTTTCTGCATACAGGTCTTTTGTCTCCTTAGGTAGGTTTATTCCTAGATATTTTATTCTTTTTGTTGCAATGGTAAATGGGAGTGTTTTCTTGATTTCACTTTCAGATTTTTCATCCTTAGTATATAGGAGTGCAAGAGATTTGGGGGCATTAATTTTGTATCCTGCTACTTTACCAAATTCTTTGATTAGCTCTAGTAGTTTTCTGGTAGCATTTCTAGGATTCTCTATGTATAGTATCTTGTCGTCTGCAAGTAGTGACAGCTTTACTTCTTGTTTTCTGTTTTGGATTCCTTTTATTTCTTTTTATTCTCTGATTGCTGTGGCTAAGACTTCCAAAACAATGTTGAATAGTAGTGGTGAGAGTGGGCAACCTTGTCTCGTTCCTGATATTAGTGGAATTGGTTTTAGTTTTTCACCTTTGAGAACGATGTTGGCTGTGGGTTTGTCATATGTGGCCTTTATTATGTTGAGGTAAGTTCCCTCTATGCCTGCTTTCTTGAGGTTGTTTATCATAAATGGGTGTTGAATTTTGTTGAAAGCTTTTTCTGCATCTATTGAGATGTTCATATGGTTTTTATTCTTCAATTTGTTAATATGGTGTATCATATTGACTGATTTGTGTATATTGAAGAATCCTTGCATTCCTGGGATAAACCCCACTTGATCATGGTGTATGATCCTTTTAATGTGCTGTTGGATTCTGTTTGCTTGTATTTTGTTGAGTATTTTTGCATCTGTGTTCATCAGTGATATTGGCCTGTAGTTTTCTTTCTTTGTGACATCTTTGTCCGGTTTTGGTATCAGGGCGATGGTGGCCTTGTAGAATGAGTTTGGGAGTGTTCTTCTCTCTGCTATATTTTGGAAGAGTTTGAGAAGGAGAGGTGTTAGCTCTTCTCTAAATGTTTGATGGAATTCGCCTGTGAAGCCATCTGGTCCTGGACTTTTGTTTGTTGGAAGATTTTTAATCACAGTTTCAATTTCAGTGCTTGTGATTGGTCTGTTTATGTTTTCTATTTCTTCCTGGTTCAGTCTTTGAAGGTTGTGCTTTTCTAAGAATTTGTCCATTTCTTCCAGGTTGTCCATTTTATTGGCATATACTTGCCTGTAGTAATCTCTCATGATCCTTTGTATTTCTGCAGTGTCAATTGTTACTTCTCCTTTTTCATTTCTGATTCTGTTGATTTGAGTCTTCTCCCTTTTTT
The DNA here is from genome assembly GCA_004363435.1 of Platanista minor. NCBI lineage: Eukaryota > Metazoa > Chordata > Mammalia > Artiodactyla > Platanistidae > Platanista > Platanista minor. Next base: position 3,843 of record RJWK010003666.1, read on the forward strand.
TCTTGATGAGTCTGGCTAATGGTTTATCAATTTTGTTTACCTTCTCAAAGAACCAGCTTTTAGTTTTATTGATCTTTGCTATTGTTTCCTTCATTTCTTTTTCATTTATTTCTGATCTGATCTTTATGATTTCTTTCCTTCTGCTAACTTTGGGGTTTTTTTGTTCTTCTTTCTCTGATTGCTTTAGGTGTAAGGTTAGGTTGTTTATTCGAGATGTTTCTTGTTTCTTAAGGTAGGATTGTATTGCTATAAACTTCCCCCTTAGAATTGCTTTTGCTGCATCCCATAGGTTTTGGGTCATCGTGTTTTCATGGTCATTTGTTTCTAGGTGTTTTTTTATTTCCTCTTGATTTTTTCAGTGATCTCTTGGTTATTAAGTAGTGTATTGTTAAGCCTCCATGTGTTTCTATTTTTTACAGATTTTTTTCCTGTAATTGATATCTAGTCTCATAGTGTTGTGGTCGGAAAAGATACTTGATACGATTTCAATTTTCTTAAATGTACCAAGGCTTGATTTGACCCAAGATATGATCTATCCTGGAGAATGTTCCATGAGCTCTTGAGAAAAATGTGTATTCTCTTGTTTTTGGATGGAAAGTCCTATAAATATCAGTTAAGTCCATCTTGCGTAATGTATCATTTAAAGCTTGTGTTTCCTTATTTATGTTCATTTTGGATGATCTGATCCGTCCATTGGTGAAAGTGGGGTGTTATAGTCCCCTACTATGATTTTTTTTTTTTTTTTTGCGGTACGCGGGCCTCTCACTGTTGTGGCCTCTCCCGTTGCGGAGCACAGGCTCCGGACGCACAGGCTCAGCGGCCATGGCTCATGGGCCCAGCTCCTCCGCGGCATGTGGGATCTTCCCGGACCGGGGTGCGAACCCGTGTCCCCTGCATTGGCAGGCGGACTCTCGACCACTGCACCACCAGGGAAGCCCGAGTCCCCGACTGTGATTGTGTTACTGTCGATTTTCCCTTTTATGGCTGTTAGCATTTGCTTTATGTATTGAGGTGCTCCTATGTTGGGTGCATAAATATCTACAATTGTTATATCTTCTTGGATTGATCCCTTTATCATTATACAGTGTCCTTCTTTGTCTCTTGTAATAGTGTTTGTTTTAAAGTCTATTTTGTCTGATATGAGAATTGCTACTCCAGCTTTCTTTTGATTTCCATTTGCATGGAATATCTTTTTCCATCCCCTCACTTTTAGTCTGTATGTGTCCCTAGGTCTGAAGTGGGTCTCTTGTAGACAGCATATATATGGGTCTTGTTTTTGTATCCATTCAGCCAGTCTGTGTCTTTTGGTTGGAGCATTTAATCCATTTACTTTTAAGGTAATTTTCGATATGTGTGTTCCTATTACGATTTTCTTAATTGTTTTGTGTTTGTTACTGTAGGTCTTTTCCTTCTCTTGTGTTTCCTGCCTAGAGAAGTTCCTTTAGCATTTGTTTTAGAGTTGGTTTGGTGGTGCTGAATTCTCTTAGCTTTTGCTTGTCTGTAAAGCTTTTAATTTCTCTGTCGAACCTAAATGAGATCCTTGCTGGGTAGAGTAATCTTGCTTGTAGGTTTTTCACTTTCATCACTTTCAATGTGTCCTGCCACTCCCTTCTGGCTTGCAGAGTTACTGCTGAAAGAACAGTTGTTAGCCTTATGGGGATTCTCTTGTATGTTATTTGTTGCTTTTTCCTTGCTGCTTTTAATATTTTTTCTTTCAGTTTAATCTTTGATAGTTTGATTAATATGTGTCTTGGTGTTTTTCTCCTTGGATTTTTCCTGTATGGGACTCTCTGCACTTCCTGGACTTGATTGACTATTTCCTTTCCCATATTAGGGAAGTTTTCAACTATAATCTCGTCAAATATTTTCTCAGTCCCTTTTCTTCTTCTTCTGGGACCCCTATAATTCGAATGTTGGTGCGTTTAATATTGTCCCAGAGGTCTCTGAGACTGTCCTCCATTCTGTTCATTCTTTTTTCTTTAATCTGCTCTCCAGTAGTTATTTCTACTCTTTTATCATCCAGGTCACTTATGTGTTCTTCTGCCTCAGTTATTGTGCTATTGATTCCTTCTAGAGAATTTTTAATTTATGATGTTGTTCATCATTGTTTGTTTGATCTTTAGTTCTTCTAGGTCCTTGTTAAATGTTTCTTGTATTTTCTCCATTCTATTTCCAAGATTTTGAGTATCTTTACTGTCATTACTTTGAATTCTTTTTCAGGTAGACTGCCTATTTCCTCTTCATTTGTTAGGTCTGGTGGGTTTTTATCTTGCTCCTTCATGTGCTGTGTGTCTCTCTTTTTTCTCATTTTGCTGAACTTACTGTATTTGGGATCTCCTTTTTGCAGGCTGCAGGTTAGTAGTTCCCGTTGTTTTTTGTGTCTGCCCCTAGTGTTTAACGTTGGTTCAGTGGGTTGTGGAGGGGACTAGTGCCTGTGTTCTGGTGGATGAGGCTTGATCTTGTCTTTCTGGTGGGCAGGTCTGCATCTGGTGGTGTGTTTGCGATGTCTGTGACCTTATGATTTTAGGCAGCCTCCCTGCTAATGGGTGCTGTTGTGTTCCTGTCTTGCTAGCTGTTTGGCATAGGGTGTCCAGGACTGTAGCTTGCTGGTCATTGAGTGGAGCTGTGTCTTGGCGTTCAGATGGAGATCTCTGGGAGATTTTCGCTGTTTGATATTACATGGAGCTGGTAGGTCTCTGGTGGACCAATGTCCTGAACTTGGCTCTTCCATCTCAGAGGCAGAGGCCTGACACCTGGCCAGAGCACCAAGACCCTGTCATCTGCATGGCTCAGAATAAAAGGGAGAAAAAAAAAAAATAATGTTATTAAAAGAAAAAAAAATTATTCAAAATAAAAAAATTTAAAAATAAAAAAAAGAAAGAAAGGGAGCAACGAAACAAAAAAATTCACCAATGATAACAAGCACTAAACACTATACTAAAAAAAACAAAAACAAAAAAACCGACAGACAGAACCATAGGACAAATGGTAAAAGCAAAGCTTATACAGACGAAATCACACACAGAGGCAGACACATACACACTCACAAAAAGAGAAGAAGAAAAAAATATTGGTGCTCCCAAAGTCCACCACCTCAATTTCGGGATGATTCGTTGTCTGTTCATGTATTCCAGAGATGCAGGGTAGATCAAGTTGATTGTGGAGATTTAATCCACTGCTCCTGAGGTTGCTGGGAGAGATTTCCCTTTCTCTACTTTGTTTGCACAGCTCCTGGGGTTCAGCTTTGGATTTGGCCCCGCCTCTGCGTGTAGGTCACCTGAGGGCGGTCTGTTCTTTGCCCAGACAGGACAGGGTTAAAGGAGCAGCTGCTTCGGGGGCTCTGGCTCACTCAGGCCAGGGGGAGGGAGTGGTACAGATGTGGGGCGAGCCTGTGGCTGCAGAGGCCGGTGTGACGTTGCAGCAGCCTGAGGCGCGCCGTGTGTTCTCCCGGGGAAGTTGTCCCTGGATCACAGGACTGTGGCAGTGGCGGGCTGCACAGGCTCCCTGGAGGGGACGTGTGGTTAGTGACCTGTGCTTGCACACAGGCTTCTTGGTGGCGGCAGCAGCAGCCTTAGTGTCCCATGCCTGTCTCTGGGGTCCGCACTGATGGCTGCGGCTCATGCCCATCTCTGGAGCTTGTTTAGGCGGTGCTCGGAATCCCCTCTCCTCGTGCACCCCAGAACAATGGTCTCTTGCCTCTTTGGCAGCTTCAGACGTTTTCCCCGACTCCCTACCGGCTAGCTGTGATGCACTAACCCTCTGCAGGCTGTGCTCATGCTGCCAACCCCAGTCCTCTCCCTGCGCTCCGACCGAAGCCCGAGCCTCAGCTCCCAGCCCCGCCCGCCCGCCCGCCCCGGCGGGGGAGCAGACAAGCCTCTCGGGCTGGTGAGTGCCGGTCGGCGCCGATCCTCCATGCGGGGATCTCTCCGCTTTGCGCTCCGCGCCCCTGCGGCCGTGCTCTCCTCCGCGACCCCGAAGCTTCCCCCCTCCGCCACCCACAGTCTCCGCCCGCGAAGGGGCTTCCTAGTGTGCGGAAACCTTTCCTCCTTCACAGCTCCCTCCCACTGGTGCAGGTCCCGTCCCTATCCTTCTGTCTCTGTTTTTTCTTTTTTTCGTTTGCCCTACCCAGGTACGTGGGGAGTTTCTTGCCTTTTGGGAGGTCTGAGGTCTTCTGCCAGCGTTCAGTAGGAGTTGTTCCACGTGTAGATGTATTTCTGGTGTATCTGTGGGGAGGAAGGTGATCTCCACGTCTTACTCTTCCGCCGTCTTGAAGCTCTTCCAGTATTTATTTCTTGATTGAAGAATTGTAGGCTGTTCTAACTATTCTGGTGACTATGTATACCTACTTTTTGGGCTCAGTCAAAACTGCAGTTTCACACTATATTATAAAAGGTACTAGATTTTCAGTAAATAGATCTGTGTTCTCTTTAGAACTTAAAAATCAGAGCCTAAAAGATAATTTTCTTGTTAAAGAGAAATATGTTATGTGTCCATATACACTTTAGTTTACCCCTTGGTAGGTTATTTAAATTTGATTTTTTGGTTAATTTTAGACTCTTTTTGATCAGAACAATGCTGCAAAAAAAGAAGAGTCAGAAACTGCAAACAAAAATGATTCTTCAAAGAAGTTGTCTGTCGAGAGAGTGTATCAGAAAAAGACACAACTTGAACATATTCTCCTTCGTCCTGATACGTACATTGGGTCAGTGGAGCCATTGACACAGGTAATTATTAAATTTTACTGAAATTAGATGTATATCTACTTTTTAATAAAATTTTGTAAGTATATGCTCTGTGAGTACACAATTTCATGTCTCTGGTAATAACAGAAAGTAGGGAGAGAGATCTAAGAGGTAGAAATGTCTTAACTTTTCACTAGAAATTAAAAAAACTGGGAGCTAAAAACTGAGAAGTATAGAGAAGTATACCATAAAATGGTGCTATGTGAACTTTTTAAAAGTTCTGAGGTTCATGCTGTGGTTTATTTTAAATTCTAGAATTTATATATACACATTGATGACTATTGTTTAATGCTTACTATGGACTTGGTTTACGCATAGCAATTTTCTTCTAGCAGTTTTGTGAAGTAGGTACTATTATCCCCGTTTTATAAACAAGCACACTGAAGTTCAGATAAATTTAAGTAACTTGCTCAGACCTCTCAACTAGTGAGAGCTGGGGTTCAAAGCTAGGTGCCTTTGACTCCAAACTCATGCTGCATTCGTACTGTTTTAGTCTGTGCTACTTATACAGAAAAACAGTGTGTGTGAAGTAAAAGTGTAAAGTAAACATAGTTTTTTCCTCTTTCATTTAAATACTGTTTCTAACAATTTTTGGTGCCTTATATTAAAGCTGACTTTATGTATGAGTAAGAATACAGACTTGATACAGAATGAACCGTTTCTCAGTTTTGAGGCTATTTAAATTGAAGATGAACACAGCGAGGTTGACTGCAGCTGAAGTAGTATGTTCTTCTACTTTGAAGATCTAAGTAGTTACGGACTAAATGACAGATACGGGTTTATGCTTTGTAAAATTGATGTTAAATATTTTTTACTCTGTAAGTTCTTTTGAACTTTTCTCTCAATGCAGCTCATGTGGGTGTATGATGAAGATGTAGGAATGAATTGCAGAGAGGTTACCTTTGTGCCGGGTTTATACAAGATCTTTGATGAAATTTTGGGTGAGTACTTGCTTAAGATTTAATGCATCTGTTTCTTTTGATGTCATTATAATGTCCCTATATATGTAAAGCCAGACTTATAAATGTTAAAGGCATACCTCTGGTTTTTATGCTGAGTATAAATGTTCTTCAGAAAATCTGTATTACCTGCTGTAATATGTTCACATCTCTGGACATCATGTCTTTGTGTTTCAGTTTGTTCGTTTGTAAAATGCGTGTGTTGTATTTGATCAGTAATCCCAGGGTCATTGTGTGGTCCTGTATGTGCAGGCGTCTCGGGGCTACTCACATCCCAGTCAACACGGGAGGGCATGTTAAAAATATAAATTCCAGGGCTCAGCTGATCCTTGCAGATTCAGTTGGTTTGAGCTGAGACACACAAAAATGGGTTTTTCACCAACACATTAGGTATTTCTCTTGGGCAACCAGGTTTATCAACCATTGTTCCAAATATGTCTGTCCTTTCCAAATCACATGATTAGTTAAATGACAATGAAGTGTGGATACCTAATTGACTCCTAGGGCAGCCTTGCACTTTGGAAACATTTTTAGCCAAGGATTCTCTATAGAGACTCATTAGTGCCACTTGAGGTTTCCTACCAGGGTTGTTTGGGTCTCTTGAAGCTTCTTTTGGTCTTTGGGAAAAGGATAGGAGAGTAAAACTGGTTACTTACCTTTTGTACTTTTCACTCTTGTCTGCCAACTATCCGCCAGTTTTACTTTTAGGTTACACAGTGTTTATCAGGAGCATATTCCCTCTGTGACTGAAGTTCAGTTTGACAGCTAGCTAACCACTGAAGCTGTGGTTAATGTATGCAAATATTATCAGTTATAGTTCATAGGATTTAAAATTTTGATTTCTAAGGATGCTAAAGAGTGCCTTTCTAATTCAAAAATAACTGGTTTCAGCTCAATCTGTCTATAAAATCACTAGTTTATTGAAGGAGAGCAAGAGGAAGTAGTTATGTGTTGCCAAGATAAAATATAATTAAACCCGATATTTCACTATTAGACCTGGATGGGGGATTGTAAACTGCAGATGTTTGTTTTACTTAATTTGTTTTGATATATCATAGAATCATCCCCCCCACCCCTTGTTTTGTGGTAGAAGACATAACCGTAATTTGGTGTGATATAAGATTTAAGAATATTATTTGGAAAGTAAAATTTTGTATTATAAGTTAGCAGGATTATTTTCATTAACTATTACCATACGTAAATGTTTATATTAAGTAGTGATGCACATGTAGCTGTATGTTTATATCCTTGTATGTTTATTTATTATGACTTTTTATATATTTTATTACTTATCAAAATATTTAATTTTGTAGTTAATGCAGCTGACAATAAACAGAGGGATAAGAACATGACCTGTATTAAAGTTTCTATTGATCCGTAAGTATATTTCAAGTTTAATTTTTTATGCTAAGTTGTTTTATTCAGCTGTTCAACTTTCAAACATTCCTCAAAGGAATAATGCATACAGTTAGTACTCTTGAGTTTCTTGTTGCTTGAGACCTTGTTATTTTTGCCTCTTTTGGCCAGAATGCTACCCTCTTATAGTTTCCTCTGTCATTCATGATCTTTTTCTCCAAAGTATTCAGTATTTCCTTATGGGAGCGCTTGGAGACCATTTTTCTCCCTCTTTGATGCTGTGGGTACTGTTTCAGCTGCTAGAATAATCAGTCTTTTCTTATTTGTGCTTTGGTACTCAAGGCTATGGGCTATTGTTAGTACTATTCCAGTTATATTGTGGGTTAAATTTACTTTTTCATAACCAACATTTGGACTTTTCCATTTATAACACTTGTAAATTGGGAACTGCTGGTGTTATAGAATATATATACCAGGTGTTCAGCTGATCACTACAGTGATTTTTTTCTTTGGAGGACTGAGGGGGAGTGAAAATAATAAAGTATTTCTAACTTAAAACTTTATCCTGTTTTCACCAGCATGCTTTTGTGAGATATTATGTTACATTTATCCTTTATAATTAGGAATTTAGCATGATTTTAACATGAAAATTTTCTTTAACATGAAAATTTAATAATTCATTTATAGCCTTACTGTCAGTAATCTAATTTTAAGGACATGGTTAAAATAAATAATATAATAAAAATATAATTTATATTTGGTTATACAATGAAGTTGACTGTATCTTATATGAAAATATTACCACGTAACTATACTGTTGAAGTTCTTGATTTTTCTTTTTCTTCCTTTCTTTTTTTATTTGTTTTTCATTTGCATCATTTCTATAACAGATAAATTCTTGAGAATCTGTATGGTAAGATGCACAGGACACTTACAAGTTGCAACTTAGGCAGACATTTAAAAGGAAATTTTGGCTGCCAGGATTTCTTTTCTTCCATATTTAGGAAATTATCAGTTAAAAATGGTATCATTTATGATGTTTTAGGAGAGCTAGTAAGGAGTAATAGATGTTGAATTTTTGATATCTTTAAGCTTTTTTAAAAATCAGAACTGAAAGACTCTGAAAACTAAGGAAGAAGGTCTTTTCTTAAATACATTCATGGTGAACATGGTTACGATATTTGGTTCTTTTATCTTAATTGTTTTGACCACATTGATCCGACAATGTGGACTTTAAAAAAGAAGATTAGATAGAACCCCATCATAACAAAGTGATCAAGAAGTGAGCTATAAAACACGTCTGTAGACCAAATAATGACTCTTGGTGGCAGGCTTTACTTTAAGTTTATTACAGATTTGGGACAAAGTAATTCTATGTAACTAGTGCCTTTACTGCTCTCTTTCTAACTCCCTTTTCATTCAGCAGACATTTTTGTGTGAGTATAAGAGTGTCATAGAATTATAACTAAATTTACTCGGTTCTTAATGGCAATCAGTTAAGTTTCTTTTTTCTTATTTATCTCTTTATGCTTCTGCTGGAAAGTTCTTTTATTTCATATAAAATATGTATATAAAACAAAAATTCATAGTCGACTATTCCAAGGAAAAAAGGGGGCAGGTAGTATATTTTTCACCTCTCCTTTCCTATTTTACTTTTGTTTATAAATTATTGATGAGACTCTTGAATCTTTCTCTTGCTTTTAATTAAAAAATATATTTTATACACACACATATTTAAAATTGGCAACAGACAACCATTTTGAGACATGTTGCTGATCCTTATATTATTTATTTATACTTTATTTGTTAATTTTAACAATAACATTCTGACTTTTGTGAATATTCTCCCATAAAATCATTCCTTATGTTTTTCCTTTACTACATATATTACAGAATTCCTGCCACTTTTATTAAAATAAATTTTATTTCAGAGATGCAATTTTTGCTTAAGTTAGATTTCTAAATGAAGAAGTCATTTTAAAGCAGAATTCAGATGGGGAAAAGTGCTGTTAGGCTGTTGATTTTATTGACCCATTTTTCTCTGCTGTCCATTTTTTATATTCTTTGGGTTTCATTCTTTTTAACATTTTTGTATAGCAGATTTTATTTTTCTTTGTGCATGTGTGTACATGAACTCTTTGTGTAAAAGAGAGGTTAAATTTTGATAGTTAATGGGTTAAGTGTAGAGGATACACAGCACAGTTTAGCTCTTATTCCTCTTTTGGTAACACTCTGTGATGTGGGAATAAAATTTTAAGTAAACAGTCATGGTTGTAAAAACAAAACAAAACAAAAAAACAAGCAAATAAAAAGTAGGAATAGATTAGCAAGAGATGCCATGCAGAATTTGGACAGCAATTCTAGAAAGAGAATTTGAAGCAACTTCTTACAGGGGAGCTTAAAACCCATTAAATAGTATAACATAATGGTTAGTTGTTACTGAAACAACTTATTTGTTGGTATGTATTTGATTAAAATCAAATAACTGTGGAAAGCACATTAACCAGAGTTCTGTTTCTCTAGCTTAAGTATTCTTATTTATTCAGGGTTGAAACTCTTAAAGCTGTATGTAGCTTTCAAAAAATAATACTCATACTGAAATATATGTACATATATGTATACATTTTAAAAAAATTGCCTTCTGTATACTATTTTGTATCTTTCAACTTTTATTTGACATACTGTGGGCAGCCTTCTTTATTAACTTATGTAGATCTACTTAATTCTTTTTAATGTTCCTAAGTATTTTATTATGTCAGTATGTCATCATTGTTTAACCTCTTTCCAGCTAATGAATATTGGATGTCTAGATTGTTTTCTAGGTTTCTCGTTAGCTTTAATTATTTTGAAACTTTATTTATAGCTTATTCAAGGACAGCATTCTTTTTCTTAATACTTCTGTGAAGATTATTGATGGAGCAAAGAATATAGTTATAGAATTCTGAATCATTGTTTAGAGATTATAGAAATAATTACCAGATCTAGGAAGTGAAATAGATTGAAATTTTGTAATAGGTGACTTTGAAAGAAAATTTCAGTTTCATACTCATACAGGCTTATAGAATATACTTGATATCAAGCCTCATTTTTTGAAACTGTGATGAAGGTAACGCATTTACAGAGTGCCTAACTGTAATTATAGTACCACATATACTAAGTAGGATGAAGACATTTTAAGGGTTTTCTCATGAGTTTGTTGACTTTTTGTGTCATTCTGAGATGTTTAATTATCTGTAATTTTCCATTCATTGTTTTTCTTCATTTCCTTCAGAATTCTTCTCTACAGTTTTAAACTCCATGAAGTGTCTTGTTTAAAAAAAAAAAAAAAAAAAAGTGCTTAATAAGTTACAGGTTTGAAGCCCAAGCTAGGAACTATTTGGAAGTCGAAAAAAGTAATGCAATACACGGCCCTTGTTTCTAAGGCCCACTATTTTGACATCTGCATTTAGGACACACAAGGTGTAAAGTACAGTAGCTAATCTGAAACCATTACATACTTAAATATTCAGCTGTGTGGTCTGTAGAGAGTGTTTACCCACAAGTGAGCTAACCTAATTATGTCCTGAGGTCCCCCGTAAATACTTTAGATTTTTTTGCAAGTTTCAATATAAGGAGGGTTGGGAAACATTGTTTTAGGCTGGGTAAAAGGCTTGTGGGAGAACTGAAGTCGTAAATTGATCCTTGAAGTTAAGGTAAAATTTGGCTAGACAAAGAGGGAAAAGGGTAGTATAGGTAAGGGAAGGACCAATAAACAAAGAAATGGAGGAACTGGGAATGAACATGGATGGACAAGTAATAAAACTGACCTGCAGGAAAATAGGATGCATGTTGCAGAAGAGTGGTAGTTCAGTTTGACTCTAAGTAATGATATGGATAATGGGCCTGGAACATGCAATAGAAGACACTTAAACTACTGATGTGTCCTGGAGCAAACAGTAGTGTGAGGAGAGCTGTGGTATCAGAATATAGTTAAGGGGAGTGGCTAGCTCTGTTTTTTTAGCAGTGTTGCAGTAACGGTATTTAAGGTGATGCTAATTTACACTCTGTATTGGCATTTGGAATGAAGGAAGGTCGGATACTGCAGAAACGAATCTAATAGGACAAATTAATGTCTTGATGACTAAACGACTTTAGAGAATGATCAGGAGATATGAATAAAAATGATATCAAAATTTGAGTCTCTGCGATTCGGAGAGTTGAACCTATATTGTAGAACGAGGGAAAGAAGATGATGTGTTAAGTTATTTTTTAGTTTCTTTTCCTTAAACTTTAAAAAATTAATTTCCTCCTGGATCTTTGATTTTCATTTTGGCTTTTATAACTTTTTTAGTTGTATAATAACTACTTCTAGTAACTCTAGAGAGATTAAGCTATGTATGTGTGCGTGAAACAGTGTGTCTAAGAATAATTGTGAATCAGATTGGCAAATGGTAGCTTTTTAAGGCAATTCTCAGTGAAGCTGTATTTCTGTGCTCATTTGGCTAAGTGGGTAAAGGCATCGTAATATATAGGGTAGGCAAAATTTTCCATCAGGACCATGGCCTACGTTGCTGTTAACTGTAGGAACCTCTACTCCATACCATTTAGGACTAAAATGGATGCTTTTGTGATTGAAAAACCTAAAAGACCTAAAATAGGTAATACTTAACATATTTTAAAACCATTAAAAGTTAGTTTATAACAATGACTGCCACAATACAAACAACCCTCTGACTTTTAGGCAGAGAATGGAGTACATTTCAGGCTGTTTTTCCTTTTCTGTCTGCCCTGCTCAGCAGTCAGGTAGGAAATAAAAATGGCCATGGCCACTGGCCCTGCAGAGCCCGGGTTCCCAGGTGGTTGACCGGCAGGAAGCTCATGGCTCATCTGTATGAAAAGAAAATGAAATTGACGGCTGCCTTCTTATAAAAGCTTCGCTGTTTTTACTAACTGAGAAGAGTTTCTTTTCCTGAGAAACTTTGCAGTATTACCTGCAGATCTTAGTGATCCTCATTTGAGTTATGACTCAGGGATAGAAATGTGTGTCCTCAGCAGGTATTTTCTTGGAAGACGAGTGAGTGTCTCCCAATTGGTAATGGCTGGCAAACTCAGGTTTATTCTGGGTTACATTACTTTTGATGTAAATTAATTGATACAGCTTATAACTGTATTAAGCTCTAAACTCTGCTTGTTTATTTACAGTGAATCTAACATTATAAGCATCTGGAATAATGGGAAAGGCATTCCGGTAGTAGAACACAAAGTAGAGAAAGTTTATGTTCCTGCATTAATTTTTGGACAGCTTTTAACATCCAGTAACTATGACGATGATGAGAAAAAAGTAACAGGTACAGTCTGATTTAGGCTGATCAGAATTTTTATTGAAAAATATTGCCCTCTTACTATTTCTATATAAAATATTACAGAAAAGGAAATCTGTATAGTTTTATTATGAGAAAATCCTTTTCAGAATTAATATATAAAAAACGATCATGTTTAATTGTCTTCTTGGTTATAGTCTGACAGAGACTTAACTCTCATAGTACGCTGACTTCTGCTAGAACTCCTGGAGCTCTAACCTGGCTAACGGTTTGGGTTTTGAATTAGAGTCCTGATGAAAATAAGATGTGTATGAGTCCTGTTTATGTGAATTTGTTTTTACATAAGCACCATGTCTTTTGGTATCAATTAAATTGCTTTTAAACTGATTTCTTTAAGAGGGTCAAGATTGAAAGTCTAGACTCTGTGAATAGAGTTGAAAGTGCTTTGACCAAAACCAGATGTTTTTCTACTTATTTACATTTCCTAAGTAGATTGATAATTTTTTTCCCAAAACCAAGGCTCTAGGAAGTTATATAGATTAAAATTTTGTAGTAGAGAAGTAACTTTGATAGAAAGCTCAGATTTCATACATAGACTTACTGAATTATAGGAGATACAAAGCTTAATGTTTTTGAAGTTGTGAAGAAGATAATGAATCTACAAAATGCATATTTTAATTTTACTATATGTGCTAAATCTTAATTGTATTTTTCTTTAAATGAAAAATCTAAATATACTTTGCATGATCATCAATTGATTATTTCAATAAGTGTAAACTGTTTTGCAACAGACCTGCTGTATGGTAGGTGAGTTAACAAAGTTTCTTTAAAATCATTTTCATGAAACCTTTCACATTTAATTCTTTTTACAGGTGGTCGCAATGGTTATGGTGCAAAACTTTGTAATATTTTCAGTACAAAATTTACAGTAGAAACTGCTTGCAAAGAATACAAACACAGTTTTAAGCAGGTATGATAGAAATGTGCCTAATTCTTTTTTTTTTTTTTTTTTTTTTAAATAATCATGTTTGTTGCTTTGCCAAGATAATAGATCTTAGGTAAATTGCAGTGATACCTATATAACTTTTAAAGTATTAAGCAAGTAATCAGAGTAGAAAGACTTCAGAATGCCTGGGATATTTTACATAAACCTATCTTTCTCCTGTTCTTTTAAAACAAACACTTTACTTAACAGACTTCCTTTAACCTATTTAAGCAACAGGGAAAATGTCCTGACCCTCACAGGCAGATTGAAATACATCCGCTTAGCATGTTTGAAAAATTCCTTGTTGATTCATCAAATGTACATTTCAAAATTTTATATTTCACTTTTGTAGACCTTTGAAAATAGTTTGAAATTTTACATAAGCTAAAATAATTTTGTCAGGAAAAAGCATCATACCTTTTTATTTTTGTAAAATTCTGTATGGTCATGTTGAAGAAATTTGAAAAATGGTTAACTAACAATGTATAAAGTTGTGCAGTTTGCTTATTTTCAGCATGAGGTTATAATAGTAGTAGTAAAGATTTTTTCATTTATAATACCAGTTTTAAGAATTTGGTTTGTTGTGAAGCTGGAAAACGGATATAGTTGTGGTAAATGAGTGTTATTAGCTGAGTCTTTATGTATTATCAAATATAGAAGCATTATAGAAACATTTGAATATTTTTTCTTTTAAAGACATGGATGAATAATATGATGAAGACTTCTGAAGCCAAAATTAAACATTTTGATGGTGAAGATTACACATGCATAACATTCCAACCAGATCTGTCCAAGTTTAAGATGGAGAAACTTGACAAGGACATTGTGGCTCTCATGACCAGAAGAGCTTACGATTTGGCTGGTTCATGCAAAGGAGTCAAGGTTATGTTTAATGGAAAGAAATTGCCTGTAAGTGTCTTCTAAAATAGTTAATGCTTTGTTAATTCGTAGACAGCTTATAGTTAGATCTTGCTTTTCAGATTTAATCTGTTAATCTCTTTTAACCAGTGTGTTTAGATGATTCACATTTAAAGTGACTATTGACACATTTGGATTAAAATTTACCATCTTGCTATTTATTCATTGTATTTGTTGTTTGTTTCTTATTTCCCTGTATCCTGCCTTCTCTGGATTTAACTGAGCTTTTTTTTTTTTTATGATTCCATTTCTCTCCTCTATTTACTTGTTATACCTGTTTTTAAAACGTTTTTATTTATTTTTTATTTTTCATCTTTATTGGAGTATAATTGCTTTACAATGGTGTGTTAGTTTCTGCTTTATAACAAAGTGAATCAATTATACAAATGTTCCCATATCTCCTCCCTCTGGCGTCTCCCTCCCTCCCACCCTCCCTATCCCACCCATCCAGGTGATCACAAAGCACCAAGCTGTTCTGCCTGTGCTATGGGGCTGCTTCCCACTAGCTATCTATTTTACGTTTGGTAGTGTACATATGTCCATGCCATTCTCTCACTTGATCACAGCTTACCCTTCCCCCTCCCCATATCCTCAAGTCCATTCTCTAGTAGGTCTGTGTCTTTATTCCCATCTTGCCCCTAGGTTCTTCATGACATTTCTTTTTTTCTTAGATGCCATATATATGTGTTAGCATACGGTATTTGTCTTTCTCTTTCTGACTTACTTCACTCTGTATGACAGTCTCTAGGTCCATCCACCTCACTACAGATAACTGCATTTCGTTTCTTTTTATGGCTGAGTAATATTCCATTGTATATAGGTGCCACATCTTCTTTATCCATTCATCCGATGATGGACACTTAGGTTGTTTCCATCTCCTGGCTATTGTAAATAGAGCTGCAGTGAACATTTTGGTACAGGTGACCATATGTGTGTGGGTTTATCTCTGGGCTTTCTATCCTGTTCCATTGATCTATATTTCTGTTTTTGTGCCAATACCATACAGTCTTGATTATTTACTTGTTATTATACCTGTTTTTAAAACGTTTTTAGTCGTTGCCCTAAGGTTTATAATACACATTTGTAAATGTTTTGAGTCCACCTTCAAATAATTTATCACTTCATGTATAGTGAAAGGACTTTATTTTTTCATGGAAAGGCATTTTATTTTAAATATAGAAGTGTGTACACGTCAATCCCAAACTCCCTAACTATCCCTCCCTCCACCTTTCCCCTGCCGGTAACCACAAGTTCGTTCTCTAAGTCTGTGAGTCTGTTTTCTGTTTTGTAAATATGTTCGTTTATATCATCTTTTTAGATTCCACGTATAAGTGATATCATATGATATTTGTCTTTCTCTGTCTGACTTCACTTTTATGATAATCTCTAGGGCCATCCACGTTGCTGCAAATGGCATTATTTCATTATTTCTTATGGCTGAGTAGTATTCTATTGTATACATGTACCACATCTTTATCCATTCACCTGTCGATGGACTTGTTTCCATGTCTTGCCGTTGTGAATAGTGCTGCTGTGAACATAGGGGTGCGTGTATCCCATGTGTAGTGGAAGGACTTTATAACAGTACATCATACATTTCACTTTTACCTGTGCTATAAACAACAGAAGAAGAAAGAGAATGAGGTGGAAGAAATATTTGAACAAATGATGGCAGAAATGTTTCCACAACTGGTGATGTCGTTGTTAATGCTTTAAGCAGTCAGCTATCTTTTAGAGCAGTTAAAAATACAATAAAGAATTGTATTTCACCGTCATTTATTCCATTTCCAATGCTGTTAATTTCTTGGTGTGGATCTAAGTTTTTGATCTTAATCATATTCCTTCTGCCTGGAGATTTTCCTTTAATATTTATTTTCTGTAGAATAGGTCTGCTGGCAGTAGGTTCCCTCAGTTTATGTTTGTCTGAGAGAGTCCTCTTTTCCTTCACTCCAAAGGATACAGAGTGTCACTGAATGTAGAATTGTGGGTTGGTAGTTTAATTTTTTCAATACTTAAAAAATGTCACTCTGTTGTCTTCTTGCTTGCATGGTTTCTACTGTAGTTCGTATCCTTCTTCCTCTGTTGGTAAAGTGTTTGTTTTCCCTCTGGCTGCCTTGAAGATTTTCTGTTTGTCTTTGGTTTTTGAGTATGCTATGCTTAGGTATATATATGGTTTTTTTTGTGGTTGGTTGGTTGGTTTTTTTGGTGGTGGTTTTTGGTTTTTTTGGTACTTACTCTGTTTGGTGTTTTCTGAGCTTCTTGGATCTATTGTTTGGTGTCTGTCACTAATTTTGGAAAAATTTTGGCTGATATTTCTTCAAATATTTCTTACGCGCTTTGCTTTCTTTTCCTTTATGGTGTTCCAATTATGCATGTATTGTAGGGTCCCAAGCTCTTGGACGTCTTGCTCTGCTTTATTCACTCTGGTTTCTCTTTGTGTTTTAGTTTGCTTAATTTCTGTTGCTGTATTTTCAGGTTCATTGATCTCTTTCCTCTACTGTTTCAAGTCTTTTGCTGAGCCTGCCAAAGGCATTCTTCTTGTCTTCTACTGTGTTTGATTTCTAGGATTTCCAACTGATTCATTCTTAAAGCTTCTGACTCTGCTGAAGTTGCAGGTTGTCTGCCTTTTCCACTAGAGACTTTAACAGATTAGCCATAGTTATTTTAAATGTCTTATCTGATAGCTAAAACTTATCCGTGACACATCTAAGTCTGGTTCTGATGACTGCTTCGTCTTTTCAGACTGTGTTTTTCCTTGCCTTTTGGCGTGCCTTGTAAGATTCTGCTGAAAATCAGCTATGGTGTATAGGGTAGTAGGTACGGAGTACCTAGGCTTTAGTGTGAGGGTTTATGTTAATCTGGACAGGGACTGGGCCGTGTTTGCAGTCTGTTGTTGCTATGGGCACCAGATACTTCAGATTGTTTTTTGTCCCTTCTCTTCGCTTTGGGCCTTCCCTTGGAGCTGCCCCTCGGGGAGGGTCTGTCTCGTGCAGCTGTCCCAGCTGAGAACCACTGTTGTTACCAGAGAGAGGCCTGCTAGCCCCGTTGTAGGTTGTGGAGACCCCCACGTCTGACTAAGTCTCCGGCTTCAGAGCGCACAGTGAGCCCGTGTCTCAGGGGTCTGGCATTCACAAGAGTGTCTGCCCCTCCGCTGGAGGTGGGGACCTCTGTTCTCTTGCCCTAGTTGCAGCAGGTAACCGCCAGTGTTCTCATTCAGTGTCCTTTAGGCTCCCTGCCCTGCAGAATAAGCCTTTTAGAAATGTAAACTTAAATGAGATGGGGTGCCGTGGGGTGGCCCGGGGCAGAATTACTTCATCCCAGCTGCAGTGACCCTTCACCACTGCTTTCCAGCAGTGCCCTTCCCCCTGTGGATTAAGGGGGGTTTTGCTCTTGTTGTTTGTTTTTCTCTTTGATAAGGGAGATGGGTCTGGGGGTCTGGGTGGGATCCCCAGTGGCTGCTCTTCTTCCCCAGCGGGCCTCATGGGGGGAACTTGTTCTAGACTCTCTCTGATCTGCCCTGTGAAAACCTGCTCTACGGTTCCTGGAAAAGAGTAGGAGCCCTTTGACCACAGCCCTCAAGTTCTCCACAGTCGCGCCAGTCCACATGTGGCCTGTAGCAGTTCGTCAGAAGCTCTGGCTTAAGGCTCCTATGGGCTTATATAACCAAGTAGCTTCTGTCCCACTTAAGCAAAAGGCTTAGGTTCTGTGTCTCCCTACAGACACCTCTCTCTCTTCAGACTTAGGATGGCCAGCTGTCCTGTGATCGCAAGCCTTTGAAGATATATAAAAAGTTTGTCACCTGACCAGCTGTTTCCTTGTGAGGGAGAAGAAAACTTCTTTTTTCTCCTCTACATGTCAGCTCAAATTGGAGGTCTACTTGGTCCTTTGAAAAAAGTTAAACGTTTGAAAGATTTTATAATAATTTACCTGTCCAGCTGTCCCTTCATAAGCTCTCTTTGTCAGGTACATATGGAAGTGAATTCCTTTTTAAAGGGCAGAAATCAAGGAGTAGAATAAGGTTGGGATCTGCAGATTGAGAGGTGTTGTGAATGAGGGGAAGTGAGAGTGTGAGTGCCTGCTGGCATTCACCTAGTTCAGCTGCCAGTAGGAGAGAAATTGATTCCTGTTTTTCTTTTCCAAATTATTAGGTAAATGGATTTCGCAGTTATGTAGATCTTTATGTGAAAGACAAGTTGGATGAAACTGGAGTGGCCCTAAAAGTTATTCATGAACTTGCAAATGAAAGATGGGATGTTTGTCTCACACTGAGTGAAAAAGGATTCCAGCAAATCAGCTTTGTAAATAGCATTGCAACAACAAAAGTAAGTACACTAATTCTTTGTTTCCAAGTCACTGGTAGAGCAGTGCTTCATTAAAGACAATAAAATAAACAACAAAAACAAACAAAAAAAACCCCCAAATCTGCTTTTGTGAAATCAAAATCGACTTATGAAAAGAAAAGCTTATTTTCTATGAAATAGCTGTCTTACAATTTAAACATCCATTGAGAAATAAGTTTATATGATTAGTGTTTATAATTGAATACACTTATATTTTATGACATTTAGAGTGATAACAAATTCCTTATTCTGGGTTCTCTGAGTTTTGAGTGTAAAATAACAAATGGGGGCTTCCCTGGTGGCGCAGAGGTTGGGAGTCTGCCTGCCGATGCAGGGGACGCGGGTTCCTGCCCCGGTCCGGGAAGATCCCACATGCTGCAGAGCGGCTGGGCCTGTGAGCCATGGCCGCCGAGGCTGCGCATCTGGAGCCTGTGCTCCGCAACGGGAGAGGCCACGGCAGTGAGAGGCCCGCGTACTGCCAAAAAAAACCCAAAAAAACAAAACAAAACAAAACAAAAAGAACAAATAGTTAGGGGATGAGTCTGTTTTGGTGTCAGATTATGAAATGCGTTATCTGCCATTCTAAGGAGTTTGAACCCTTTTCTGTAGGCTTTTACATTTCCAAATCAAATGAAATTCTTCTCATCTATAAGCATTTATCCATTGGCCATAGTAAAATATTAGGCACTACAGGTGTGTATTTTAGAATAAGCTAAAGCAGTGATCTGTCACTTTGTGACTTGGCGCAGTGGTTGAGAGGCCGCCTGCCGATGCAGGGGACACGGGTTTGTGCCCCGGTCCGGGAAGACCCCACATGCCGCGGAGCGGCTGGGCCCGTGAGCCATGGCCGATGAGTCTGCGCGTCCGGAGCCTGTGCTCCGCAACGG
Organism: Platanista minor; assembly: GCA_004363435.1. NCBI lineage: Eukaryota > Metazoa > Chordata > Mammalia > Artiodactyla > Platanistidae > Platanista > Platanista minor. The sequence continues at coordinate 23,330 of RJWK010003666.1, forward strand.
GAGAGGCCACAACAGTGAGAGGCCCGTGTACTGCAAAAAATAAAAATAAATAAATAAAATAAAATAAAATAAAAAGAATGCAATAGTTTTTCTGGAAGCCCAATCCAGTAGACTTCTGCTAGCATCTCTGGCTGGAACTGGGTCAAGTGGCTACCTCTAGCTGCAAGGGAGTCTAGATTGGTGAATATTTTTAATTGGGTATGTTGCCAGTTAAAAACAAACAAATTTGGGTTTGTCAGTAAGGTAAAAGGAGAGAATGGATATTGAATGGACAACTGTCAATGGCTGCCACGGTCCCTAAGTGTCAGTCTTGTGAGTGTCACTGCCACTACCAGGCCAGTGTTCATTCTCACTTCTATGTTTCTTTTTATTTGATTGCTTTCACTTTGTATGGAGTTTTATGGAGTTGCTAATTGGCTCTCTGGCCAAAAACACTTTATTTTTTAAATCCCAACTCTGGCATTCTGAGACTCATCTTATTAACTCTTTGGAAAATAGGGTTAATAATATAGTCATACTGAATTCACAAAGTTGTGGTGAAGATTAAATGCTCATTCTAGAAAAAAATGAATATGTAACTATTTTGCTACCTTAATTATAGAAGATTTTGGATTCTATTTTTTTTCCATCTTTAGGGTGGACGGCATGTGGATTATGTAGTAGACCAAGTTGTTGGTAAACTGATTGAAGTAGTTAAGAAAAAGAACAAAGCTGGTGTGTCAGTGAAACCATTTCAAGTAAGTGATGTTTTATATATTCTGTTGAATTATTAAATAATATCAGTTCTGATATTGACCTTTTTTGATATGTTTTCAACAGGTAAAAAACCATATATGGGTTTTTATTAACTGCCTTATCGAAAATCCAACTTTTGATTCTCAGACTAAGGAAAACATGACTTTGCAGCCCAAAAGTTTTGGATCCAAATGCCAACTGTCAGAAAAGTTTTTTAAAGCAGTGAGTAAAATCTGTATTATTTTTCAGTGTTTTTTGTTTTGTTTTTTGTTTTTTTATTGAGAGTTGCTTAAGTAGTTTTTTTGATTTATTTATTCTAATTATTCTAAATCATTCTAATTATTCGGATTAGTTTCTTTCTTATATTAATTGTGGGTACAGGCATACTTATACTAGAAACTCATATGCTTGATTCTGAAAACTTCAAAGGGTAGATAGACAGTGTTTCATAAAGCAGTCGATTATTTTGCCAGGCATGAAATAAAGTGGGGACTCATGTAACTAATTGTGTTTTTTGCTTCGTATTGTCCTTTATAAAGACAGATTTGCCTCTAAAAAGTGTACAGGTCCTTATAGGACTCGTGATTTCATCTTTTCTATTTATTTCAAATTCATATACTGATTTTTACCTTTATGTAGTTTTTTTTTTTTTTAAATTGTGGTAACGTATGCATAACAAAATTTACCATATTCAACATATTTTAACATTTCATTTTACTTTGTGCATATTTATTTAGGCTGTCTTAACTTTTCTGAAACAAGGTGAGAGTATAAATAAATAATAAATCTTCTATTTATAACTAACTGAGCCTTGTGGCTGCTAATAATTTCTCATAGCCTCTTATGTATCAGCAAGATTTGCCTCAGTTCTCTTGTTCACCAGGACCGTCAAACGTATATTAAATGATCATATCTAAAGTGCCTTTAAATATGTTTGCCCTGGGAATGTAAAGATGAATAAATTACAGCCCCTTCTCTTTGGAAGTTTATCGTATTTTGGAGGAGTATCGTGTAATTACAGTAGAACTAATATATTTATCAAATTCTGGTATTGGAATTTCAAAGGTAGGGTCTCACAAACAAAAACAAAAGTTGTTTTTTAGGTTTTAGTTAAAGGCCTATAGAATAATACTGTTGGGTCTAATCATAATGAATTCTGAATAGAGATGACCCAATGTTAATGATAGCCCAAATTTCTGCCCTCATTAACAGTTGTAATTTGATTTTAGATTTTACACATTTTCATTGTTGGCAGAGAAAGTTTAGATTTGACAACATAGTTCACTTCTTTTTATATCTGAAACATTCCAGAAAACTATTTCATACACCTAAAATTAAAGTACCCAGGTTGATGAAAAATAAATAACTCCAACTTTTGGAGACGCTTTACTTTTTGTTGCGGGGAGGTTGGGGGGAGGTTTGACATCTTGTCACACGTTAATTCACTGCAGAATGACATATATGTAATGCTGAAATCCTCAGTACCAAACTTTTAAAAAAAATAAGGACTATTCATAAGGGTTTTTTTGCTTTGTTTTTGTTTTTTTGGCCACTTCATGAGGCATGCGGGATCTTAGTTCCCTGACCAGGGATTGAACCTGTGCCCCCTGCAGTGGAAGCACAGAGTCCCAACCACTGGGCCACCAGGGAATTTCCCATAAGATCTTGAGTTTATCCTAATGTTCCCTTCATGTTAATATTTCTTTGTCATAGGGAATTCAAGATTCACATTTTTGTGTTGAGGGACATCAAAAATGTCAGTGTCTAAAATTTCCCAGGTAGTAAGTTCGTAGGTGGATCAGCTTTTACTGTGTTAATTTTCACAAAAACTAACTTGTAACAAAAGCTATGTATATTTCTTATGGAGTTTATTGTAATAGAACTTTTTTCATATGTAGTAAAGTCGGCCTTTTTTTCATGTGTTTACATTTCAGTACAATTGGTCATTGTGAACAGCTGCCTGAGTTAGTTTTACTGTAGTTAGAATAATATTTACCAGCATATATCACAATTATTATCATCACTACTATTGTTTTGCCTTATAAACTGCACAGATTCCAAGTATTACACTAATTTTCGCTAAGTGTATAAACTTCTGGCTTGCTTGTATATTATTACTCTTTGATTTTTAGGCCTCTAACTGTGGCATTGTGGAAAGTATCCTGAACTGGGTGAAATTTAAGGCTCAGACACAGCTGAACAAGAAGTGTTCATCAGTAAAGTACAGTAAAATCAAAGGTATTCCCAAACTGGATGATGCTAATGATGCTGGTAAGGTTCAGATTTTTTTTTAGATTTTAAGCTTGTGTTTATTCAGTTAGAGACTGTTTTAACTTTCCACTTATAGAGCATAGGGTTCTATGTTCAGAGTATGGTTTTACTTCACTAAAATTGCCATATGTACCACAGATTACTAATTTGGAGGTGGGGGGGCAGGAATTCCATAAAATGCACTTAATTTTTAAGTTACCCTGAGCATGGTGTAAGATGCTCTTACAGCGCTCCGTGGTCACTGCGATCATCAGTCTCTCGGCTCCTTGCTCTCTTGGGCGGACTCGAGAACTTTGGAATGTGTTTCCTCTGCCCCCAGGTGGCAGGCACTCCCTGGAGTGCACGCTGATACTGACGGAAGGGGACTCTGCTAAGTCGCTGGCCGTGTCCGGACTGGGCGTGATTGGGAGGGACAGGTACGGGGTCTTCCCCCTCAGGGGCAAGATCCTCAACGTGCGGGAGGCCTCTCACAAGCAGGTGCGTATCTGCGCCCATGCCTGCGGCACTTGAGTGCCTTGCTAGCACTGTGAGCTTTATGCGTCCCTGCGACTCACCTTTTGTCTCTGGAGACACTCTAAAACACTTTCCATCCTTTTCATGTTTGCACAGATCATGGAGAATGCAGAAATAAACAATATCATTAAGATAGTTGGTCTACAGTACAAGAAAAGTTATGATGATGCAGAATCGCTGAAAACCTTACGCTATGGGAAGATTATGATTATGACTGATCAGGTTGGTTTAAAAGTTTCCACATATTAAAACATATCTTTTTCATAATGTCCTTTTGATATTTGTTTCATGAGATTTGTCCCAAGATAGTAGACGCAGAAGTGATTGTATTTACATCCAGGGGGAAGATATTGTTTAATGGCACAGTTTGTGTGAAGCACATTCTACATTATCTAATTTATGGTAACCAACTCTTTGGTTAGGTATTTTAAAAATATTTTTAAATGGAACAAGTATGGGAAGAGTAGAACACACTGTAGTAGTATGGGGTTGAAACCCACCTATCTATAAGCAGGAAGGAAATGGTGACATTTGCAAGAAAGATTAATCAATAGGATGATGGCTAATATTTGTATACGATGGCATAATTTGGGATGCACAAAAAAATTGGAGGACCTGAATAGTGAAATGGCAGTAATTAGGAAAGAAGTAGAAAATTGAAAAGGAAGAATTCCACACGCATCCAACTGCTTGTCTCTTACATCCTCTAATTGAAAGCATTTCTAGAGAAAATCTTCAATGAGAAGCTGCTGTATAGTTTTAAGCAGAAATTTATCAGTTTTTATGTTAAGAGAAGACTCGTGAATACCTGTACTCCATGGATTTCTCCTTCCAGTGAAGTAGCATTATAACCCTGTTTCATTAATTTCCATCTTTAAATCGTTCTTTTAGTGAAATCTGGGCAAACTGTAAAAAAGATAATGGTAGCATACTTAATGACAGAAAGATTTAGTCTGTCACTTAGCTATATTCTTTATTTGAATTTTAAGAAAAAAATTCTTTACTGTGATCATCCAAAGAATGTTTTATAAAGCACAGTTGTAAAATTTGAATGGAATTTTGCCTCATTGCTGCATTCATACATCTAAAAATTTGGTTTTGTAAGTAATTATATTTCATAAATTATTATAGCACTCTTTACTAACATTTATTTAGGATCAAGATGGTTCTCACATAAAAGGCCTGCTTATTAATTTCATCCATCACAATTGGCCATCACTTTTGAAGCATGGTTTTCTTGAAGAGTTCATTACTCCTATTGTAAAGGTACTATTTACATTAATATATTTTTACTGTTGTCTTAAACAGTAGCAGAAAAACTAATTTTTTTTTTTTTTATTATTCATTTAAGGCTAGCAAAAATAAGCAGGAACTTTCCTTCTATAGTATTCCTGAATTTGATGAGTGGAAAAAACATATAGAAAACCAGAAAGCCTGGAAAATAAAATACTACAAAGGTTTGTATTCTAAAACACTTAAATTTTGTGAAGTTACTACTGACGTAAATTTATTTTTATGAGAGCGTTGTAAAATATTTTGAAAGTTTGTCTCGTTTAGCTTTCAGAAACAGCTGTGGCTAATTTTTAAAGAATTGTTAAGGAAAATTTTATGTAAATAGAGAGAGTAGTATAATGGGCTTCGTGTGTTCTTAAACAGTCACCGTTTTGTAGCCAATCTTGTTTCATCTGAACTCGTCATTGCCACCCCATTAGTTTGAAATAATTTCCAGGCATTAATTATTTCTATGCTACTTTAGTATGTATCTCTAAGAGTTTTTTTTTTTTTTTTCGGTACGCGGGCCTCTCGCTGTTGTGGCCTTTCCCGTTGCGGAGCACTGGCTCCGGACGCGCAGGCTTGGCGGCCATGGCTCACGGGCCCAGCCGCTCCGCGGCATGTGGGATCTTCCCAGACCGGGGCACGAACCCGTGTCCCCTGCATCGGCAGGCGGACTCTCAACCACTGCGCCACCAGGGAAGCCCCTAAGAGAATTTTTTTTATTGTCCATAATACTATTATCATACTTTTCTTTAATAACCTTAAATATTCAATCCAGGTTAAAATTCTCCTGATTGTATGAAAAATGTTCATGTTTATAGTTTTTATTTTTTTATTTTTTTTTTGAATCAGGATCCAAACAAGACCCACAGATTGCATTTGGTTGATAAGTCTATTTAATCTTAATATATTATTTCTCTTTTCATATTTTTTTCTCGTAATTTATTTGTTCAAAAAGTTGGATTGTTTGTCCTGGGTCATTTCCCGTATTCTGGATGTTGCTCATTATCCCTATATATATTTTTTTTTCTTGTGGAGAGAACATTTTAAGATCTTCTCTCTCAGCAATTTTCTTTAATTAATTAATTAATTAATTTGGTTGCACCGGGTCTTAGTTGTGGCAGGTGGGCTACTTAGTTGTGACCTGTGGGCTCCTTGGTTGCGATTCGCGGGCTCCTTGGTTGTGACTCGCGGGCTCCTTAGTTGTGGCTTGCTGGCTCCTTAGTTGTGGCATGTGGGGTCCTTAGTTGCAGCAGGTGGGCTCCTTAGTTGTGGCTCACGGGCTTCTTAGTTGCGGCATGCATGTGGGATCTAGCTCCCTGACCAGGGATGGAACCCGGGCCCCCTGCAATGGGAGCATGGAGTCTTATGCACTGTGCCACCAGGGAAGTCCCTCTCTTAGCAATTTTCAAGTATACAATATAGTATTATTGACTATAGGCGTTATGCTGTACATTAAATTCCCGAGAACTTACTCATCTTAAACTGAAAGTCTGTACCCTTTGACTGACATTTCCCCATTTCCCTCTCCCCCCAGCCCCTGGCAACCACTGTTTTATGCTCTGTTACTGTGAGTTTGACATAGATTTTTTTTTTTTTTTTAGATTCCACATATAAGTGAGATCATACAGTATTTGTCTGTCTCTGTCTGGCTTGTTTCCACTTTTATTTTTAAAATTGTGCAGGGTTGGGTACCAGTACAGCTAAGGAAGCCAAGGAATATTTTGCTGATATGGAAAGGCACCGCATCTTATTTAGATATGCTGGTCCTGAAGATGATGCTGCCATTACCTTGGTAACAAAGTTCATTTAAAAAAATCTCTCCTAATATCCATTCCCTCTTTCTGCCATACTTTTCTTCCCAATCTTGGTTTTCTGTGATAAGTCTCTTTAGAATTCTAAGCCCAACCTAGTTAATCTTGGTGTCATTCCCCATCCCCTCAGATTATGCCCTGCTTTCATAGTTCTTTAATTCAGACACCACTGTTCAAGTGTATTTTTGATAAAAGCATATTGGAAAAAAGTTAATTTCCCAGAAATTAATAATTAGTTATTTGCCTTTATAAATTTTAATTTTATAATGAAATTCTTTTTCTTTTTAATGTATGAAATTGTTACTTGGGATCTTTCAGGCATTCAGTAAGAAGAAGATCGATGACAGAAAGGAATGGTTAACAAATTTTATGGAAGATCGGAGACAGCGTAGGTTACATGGCTTACCAGAGGTTAGTCATAAAGAGTGGTGGTCGGGGGGGAAGAAGGAGAAAAAGGCTAAAATTCATGCAGTAATCATGACATAATTGCTGTATAACTTTTCCCTTAGCAATTTTTATATGGTACAGCAACAAAGCATTTGACTTACAATGATTTCATCAACAAGGAATTGATTCTCTTCTCAAACTCAGACAATGAAAGATCTATACCATCTCTTGTTGATGGTAAGTAGCTTTTGTTTAGCAATCTTTTTCATTTTTGTATGTCATTGAGTATATTTTAATTTCATGTACTTTAACCCATCCTTATAATAAATTTAAAAATTCTGAAGTTGCTCTCGATATGTTTTATTTAGTAGTTCTGAAATTTTATATTCTTTATTTGAATCTTTTAAACCCTTTTTGAACTTTTAAAGAAAATTAACTTGCAAAATTTTAAAGCTTTTGCCCCAAGTTGTTGGAGACTTTTTAAAATAAAAAGTAAAATGTGGTTTTGATAAGTTCTAAAGTATTTATTGGAGACTGAATTTTAAAAACACCTTTACTCCTCAGTACCCCAAACCTAATGCTTTTTTTTTTTTTTTTTTTTTTGCGGTACGCGGGCCTCTCACTGTTGTGGCCTCTCCCGTTGTGGAGCACAGGCTCCGGACGCACAGGCTCAGCGGCCATGGCTCACGGGCCCAGCCGCTCCGCGGCATGTGGGATCTTCCCAGACCAGGGCACGAACCCGTGTCCCCTGCATCGGCAGGCGGACTCTCAACCATTGCGCCACCAGGAAAGCCCCAAACCTAATGCTTTTAACTTATTTAACTTGACAAAAAAGTTAAACTGCTACCCAGTACTTAGAGCAAATTTTAGTCTTCTATCTAGAGCATTTTGATTTTATAACTTTTAGCAAATTAGTTGATCTTCATGTTCCTTGGTATTTCAGCTAATAACAGATGGTTCTACTAATCCATGTAGTTCTAGCTTTAAGTTACATCCGTTCTCTGATGTCTTCCCTAATAACTGCTGTCTAAAATGGTCTCAGATGCCTATAAACTTCTATGCCTATAATTGTATGCCTCTTATTTTACTTGTGTTAATTTTCCTCTTCAATTAGATTGTAAAATTCTCAAGGAAAGTGGCCATATTTTATCATCCTTTTGCTTCTGCCACGCTCTGGGCCCGCGATGATGATGATGATAGCTAGCATGTACTGAGAAGTTTATTACTATTACTATGCTCATTGGCCTAGGGCAAGAGGAGTGCTCAGGAGGCAGAGTGCTTTGCTTGCATTGTCTCATGTAACCCTTATGATCACCTGATTAGGCAGGTAATTGTTTCTGTTACACTGATGAGAACACTGAGACTTACTTACTGGTTTAATAAGTTGTGGAAAGTCACATGGCCAAGTTGAGAAGAGTATCCAGATTAGTGAGATTCTAAAGCTTGCATTCTTAACTACCAGAACACATCTCTTTTTTATAAGAGCTTTCCTGATTTAGGATATTCTAATAAGTTTTCAGGCTCATTGATGGCTTGCTGGTACTTTAATCACAACTGGCATTTTGGGCACATGAGTGTTCGGGAACTCCTATGAAAGGAATTTGGTGCCACTGAGCAGTTCTTTAAGACCAGAGGGTGTCTTTCTATTGGTTCTTCATTTTGGAATAGATTGAGATGGTATAAAATGTGTTAGTATGTACTCATTTTATTACAGAATCTCAAGTAAACAATTTTACTTATTTTTTGGAAGCAAACTATATCTTTGCTTTTTTCTCTTGAATATATAAAACATTGTTGTCACTAAAAGAAACATTACAACTATATCCCGAGCAATATTTTTAAAAGAGGGTTGTTGTTTTTAAAAATAGGCTTTAAACCAGGCCAACGAAAAGTTTTATTTACCTGTTTCAAGAGGAATGATAAACGCGAAGTAAAAGTTGCACAGTTGGCTGGATCTGTTGCCGAGATGTCTGCTTATCATCATGGAGAAGTAAGCATGGAGACTGGAGTTAATTGAGAGCTATACTTATGGGCATGAAGGAGGATAGTAGAAGCAAAATTCAGCATAATAAAGTGTTTTTTATAAGTTCTTTGGAAATGTAAAAGAGTTGAGAATTTGGGTTTTAATAAAAATTAGGAAATCCATTTAGAAAATTTGGAATGTGAATGTTGTATTCTGTCTGTTTTTGTTCTGCAGCAAGCACTGATGATGACTATCGTGAACTTGGCTCAGAACTTTGTGGGGAGTAACAACATTAACTTGCTTCAGCCCATCGGTCAGTTTGGAACTCGGCTTCACGGGGGCAAAGATGCTGCAAGTCCTCGTTACATTTTCACAATGTTAAGGTAATCATTTGCTGGTATAATGGTATAGAGCTCTATTTGAAGTTTATTGGAACTAAATAAATGTGTAATAGAATTATAACTACGGAGAGAGGTGATTGGGTATTATGTTGAGGGTGAATGTTCCAAATTATTTGATCACATATAGAATGAAATTTGTTGATCTCAGTTTTTATGAATTATTGGTGGAACCAGTCCTAATGAACGTAAGGATTTTTTCTGATCCAACTTTACTTTTTAGACTGAAGATGGGTTTTGTGGTTTAGTCAGAATAAGAGGAAATCCTTAAAAGGTTATTTATCAATACTAAGAATTTAGGCAGGTAAGTCAGTAAATAACTTAAGTAAAACAAGACTGTCTTATTCTGGCTTTTTGCCTGAGAGAAATATATTTGGTAATAAGGTTAGGTAAATTTCATTGTTAAATTTAAATTAAGCACACGTAACCAAAATTCTTAACAAATGCATTCTTTTTAAAAGATTTTTTGAAATGTAAAGTCTTTAATTATGTATGAAGTTTTATTTTCTAAAACTGTGATATTGCTCCATGTCTTTCTTTTTCCTTTTATTAGCTCTTTAGCAAGACTGCTTTTCCCTGCCGTGGACGACAACCTGCTTAAATTCCTTTATGATGATAATCAACGTGTAGAGCCTGAGTGGTATATTCCCATAATCCCCATGGTTTTAATAAATGGCGCTGAGGGCATCGGCACAGGATGGGCTTGTAAACTACCCAACTACGATGCTAGGGAGATTGTGAACAATGTCAGACGGATGCTGGAAGGCTTGGATCCTCATCCCATGGTGATTACGTAGAACTTATTGCTTATGTTGTTTTAACAAATGATAATGTGTAAACTACAAAGGCCAGTCATCTCAGAAAAGTAATGGAACCATTTTCATTTTAGAACGTATTGTAGACAGTAAGGACCCTATTAGTGTGTAACTTGTTGTGTGCTTACTGTAAAAGGCATAGAGTTTGGGGGACTTCCCTGGTGGCGCAGTGGGTAAGAATCTGCCTGCCAACGCAGGGGACACGGGTTCAAGCCCTGGTCCGGGAAGATCCCTCATGCCGTGGAGCAACTAAGCCTGTGCACCACAACTACTGATCTTGAGCTCTAGAGCCCACGAGCCACAGCTACTGAAGCCCGTGCGCCTAGAGCCCGTGCTCCGCGACGAGAGAAGCCACTGCAATGAGAAGATCACGCACCGCAACGAAGAGTAGCCCCCGCTCACTGCAACTAGGGGAAGCCTGTACACAGCAACGAAGACCCAATGAAGCAAGCAATAAATAAATAAATAAATAAATAAATAAGAAAGGGAGGAAGAAAGGAAGAAAGAAAGAGAAACAAAAAAGATAAAGAATTTGGAAAAAGCCTGGATATAAGGCTTATGGGAGAAACTGTTTATTAAAATTTTAAAGTACCCTGTAGTTCAGGCTTTCAAATATCTAACTTAGGGGCTTCCCTGGTGGCGCAGTGGTTGAGAGTCCACCTGCCGATGCAGTGGACGCGGGTTCGTGCCCCAGTCCGGGAAGATCCCACATGCCGCGGAGCGGCTGGGCCAGTGAGCCGTGGCCGCTGAGCCTGCGCGTCCGGAGCCTGTGCTCCGCAACGGGAGAGGCCACGGCAGTGAGAGGCCCGCGTACCACAAAAAAACAAACAAAAAAATATCTAACATATAGAGAATAACGTTTTTATGACAAAGTTGTATGCAACTTTATGTTATTCTTAAACTACTAAGTCATATTAGAGTCATTCAGGATGCTTAAAGACACCTTGTATATATTTTAATCCCATATTTTTCATTTTTGCCCTTACCTTACAGCATTCATCATGTTCAGTTCTTCCCCCAAACTCCCTCCAAGAAAAACCCTCAAAAAGGTGTCTTACGCTCTTCTATATGATTTAAAATCATCTAGAAATTTCCCTTTATCATGATACACTTAAATAGAAGAACATTTTTATTACAAAAATGATAGTGCTCATTGTAGAAAATATAAATAAGCAAAGGAAAAAATACTCCATGTATATAGAAACAAACTTAATATTTTTAAGTATTTCTCTCCAAGTTTGATTTCATATTTGTAATTTTTTTTGCGGTACGCGGGCCTCTCACTGCTGTGGCGTCTCCCATTGCAGAGCACAGGCTCCGGCCGCGCAGGGTCAGCGGCCACGGCTCACGGGCCCAGCCGCTCCGCGGCATGTGGGATCTTCCCGGACCGGGGCACGAACCCGTGTCCCCTGCCTGCATTGGCAGGCGGACTCCCAACCACTGCGCCACCAGGGGAGCCCCTCATATTTGTATTTTAAAAGACAATTAGATTATGGGGATGAATTAACATCTTTTTTCTTCTAAATACTTTAAAGTACTTTAAAATATTTCTAACAGAAGTATCAAATTACATTTAATGATTATAGCATTTTATTTTATTTCAGATACATTTAGAGTATTGTCTCAGTGTATTTGATCAATACTTGTTTCATATATATATATATATATATATATATATCTCTTCTATATATGATACTGTGCTAGGTGGTAAGATAAAGAACCATGATTTCTGTCTTCAAAAAGTTAATGTGTTGTCAAGGCGAGACCTCTGGGCATGAAGTTTACAGTGACAAAAGATAATTAATAGTTGCTCAGTGAGCAGAAGTGTCCTATGCTATATGCCTGATTTCTTAGTGGTGATAACAAATAGGAATCTTAGGAGAGGGAGAGATCACTTGTAATTAGGCTGAGAAGGCTAAGTAAGATTTATATAGATGAATGGGGTGTGGAGAGCTGAATAACCGTCAGGCCTGGTGGATAGAGTGAGTGAAAGTGAGAATATTCAAAAGATTCAAGAGACGCGTGGAAGAGGAGTAGTGGTCTGGAAGGCAGATCGCTGGAGAAAAGTTAGATGGGTAGCTTGGCTTGTGACGTGATGTCCGAGGAGCTGGATTTAAAGGATTTTTAATCTAGGGGAGAAGGAAGGCTGGAGGGGTAATAAGCTGGAAAGAAAAAAGGCGATATTCTTGGAAGAGCGAAGACCAGGAAAGGTGGTGCTGAGGTTTTGAGATTTGGGGGGCTGTTGAGCGTATATTAACAGAAGCTGTGAGTTCAAGATTGAGTATTTGGAGAGGGCCTATTGCCGACGAGAGGGATTTAGTTTCAGTTGTGTGAACCTGTCGGTAGCAGTAGGTCATCGACTAAGGGGCATTCAGAGGTGGCACTGGCACTCAAGTGAGAAGTTGGGGCCTTTCGGTATTTTTATTTTTCTCTACAGCTTCCAAACTACAAAAACTTTAAAGGAACAATCCAAGAACTTGGTCAAAACCAATATGCAGTCAGTGGTGAAATATTTGTGGTGGATAGAAACACAGTGGAGATTACAGAGCTTCCCGTTAGAACTTGGACACAGGTTGGTATAAGACGTGAGCTGCCTGTGAGCTGCGTGTGGCAGTTGTATCAGGCAGTCCTTTCTGGTGAGAATATGATTGTTTGCCCTGTGTCTGTTCAGTGATTAAACATTCATGTATACACTTTTGACACATTCACTGGAATATTCCAATGGTAATTTAAAAGTTACCTAAATGTAGAATGACTTAGCTTTTAAAAAGACTATTGTCTTTGTTTATGTTGCAATGACTAGAATAGTATGTAACAAATAGTGTTTTGAACCCTTATAAATATGGTCAATAAACTCATGTCATTCAGTATTGGATCTAAAAGTACACGCGTCACCTCGTCAGTGCTAGCTGATGCCATCCGCTTTGTACTCTCAGCCTCTTCTTGCCTTTTGAGTATGAGCAGATCAGAACCAGTACCTTGTATATTGTCTTTCTCCACTGAGATCCCCATGTATTGTCAACTATAGTGACTGGGCAGGAGATGATAGAGATGAGGTTTCCCCTTTTTCCCCACTGGAATCGAGAAGTTTTAAAGATTGCATGACTTGTAGAATGAGAACGTGAATGTGTGTCGTGAAAGAATTACTTATTTTTAAATCTTTTATAGGTATACAAAGAACAGGTTTTAGAACCTATGCTAAATGGAACAGATAAAACACCAGCATTAATTTCTGATTATAAAGAATACCATACTGACACAACTGTGAAATTTGTGGTGAAAATGACTGAAGAGAAACTAGCACAAGCAGAAGCTGCTGGATTGCACAAAGTTTTTAAACTTCAAACTACTCTTACTTGTAATTCCATGGTAATTGACTAGATTTACTATGAATGTAACCTTGCATTCTGTAAGTTGGATTTTTGTAATTGGCTTCATGATGGGAGTAGCTATAGTAAGTCTGAATGCGTTTCCCCCTGTATGTTTGCTAAAGAATCTAGAGGTACATTCCCTTTCCTCTAATGTTATCCTCTGCTCTTAACCCCAACCCTGCATTTGTGCATCTGGGCTTGAACACACAGGATACACATACCCTCACCCACGCTGACTGGAAGTTCTGAGAGTGATTGTTGCAGGGTCTCCTTGTGTCTCATGCCTGTCTCTGTTAGCATTTTCGCTGTGGAGCTCTTACCTCCTCATGACTCTAATCTGCTTTCTTAAACTTTAGATAATTGTGGAGGAAGATAAAACGTGAACATGTATGATTACCCTGTTCCATTCCAAATTAGCTTTTTAGACTTAGCACAGTGACTGAGAAAAAGTGCCATACTCCGCCGGCCAAGGCTGCGAGAAAAAGGAGAAAATAGAGAAGAAGTAAAATTTCCCTCTGAATCGAAGTTTGAGCGAATTATAGCCCATTTCACAAGCAACAATACAGAGAGAGGCAAATGCATGTCCACTGAGTATATGGGAGAGAGAGAACTTTAATATTTAAAAACTTACAGATGGAATGTGCTTGCTTTTAGTTTGAAAAAAAAATTTATTAGGTGGCTTTATAGCCATAGTTTACATAGTTTTAAGTAAGAACCTTTTTTTAAGGACCTATTTTTATCTTTCAAACGTATTCCAATTTTAAATATTTTCATAGTTTTGAGAATAGAATTTTATCAGTTTCTTGGAGCCACCAAAGGAATATTAATAATTTTGTTCTGGCTTTTAGGGGTGGTGTGTATTCATATACGTGTATTATGGTTATGTTAAATACTGTAGCATACAAGTTAAAAATGCCAACACAGATTTATATAATCTTCAAAAACTTCGTGTTCTGCTTAGGTACTCTTTGATCACATGGGATGTCTGAAGAAATATGAAACTGTGCAAGACATTTTGAAAGAATTCTTTGATTTACGATTAAGCTATTATGGTTTACGTAAGGAGTGGCTTGTAGGGATGCTGGGAGCAGAATCTACAAAGCTTAACAATCAAGCCCGTTTCATTTTAGAGAAGATACAAGGGAAGATTACTATAGGTAAGATGCAACCCTTAAAAATTTGAACATTAGTTAAAGTGGAAAAAAAAACTTTATTAATAGAAGACGTTTTTATCAGTAGAATATAAACAAATACAAATTGACTCTTTTCTTGATCCTAACTTTATTTTTCCCTCACATAGAGAATAGGTCAAAGAAAGATTTGATTCAAATGTTAGTCCAGAGAGGTTATGAATCTGACCCAGTGAAAGCCTGGAAAGAAGCACAAGAAAAGGTAATCATTTGCAGAACGAGACACTCAGAGAAGCTTTTAAAAGCAACTTCCAAAGCAAACAAAAACCCCAACCCCTAAATTTTGAATTTAGTACTGCTAAAGGTGCTGAGTAGTCTGTTTGGAGGCTGAAGTCTTCTGTGTATCCACAGAACAGATAGGGTGCAGGAGGAACCTGCAGTGCACACCCACCGCCAAGCACTTTGCCAGTGTGGCTCAGCCAGGGTCTGGAGAAATGATTCCGGTTGGAGAAGGTTGCTCGGTCTCCTCAGCTTTCTCGCTGAGCCTGCCGTTAAAGGACGGTGGTGGTGGTGGTCCTGTGAGGTGCATGTCGCTATCTGGGGACTACACTGGTAGCACAGAAATCATTTCCCCCTGGGCGGTTTGTGGCCACGGCGTGGAATCCACTCACCACTCGCTGGGGAGACTAGAGACAGAATGGTCAATATTTATCAGTATTTATCGAGCACCAAGTATGTGCTCTGACCTATGCCTTAGGTCTTTAGCTGGAGATCTTAAACCCTGGAACTTCAGAGTAAAAGTCTGATGTTTTATTAAATTGTCCATTTTAGATCATAGAGTACTAATATTAATTCAGTAAATGGGATATTGAAACGTTGAGATTCTTCTCAAGAATTAGCTTCTTGCTGTTGCGGGCAATTTAAAAAAAAACTTTGAAAAGGCAGTACAGCATTGTGATTGAGAACACAAATGTACAAAAAGGAAGAAAGTTGGAAATGATTAATTTTCAGATACTTAATTAGAATATTTTATATATATGTAATACTGATAAAGTTCACATCTTTGAAGAATAGTTAACGATTATGTGATGTAATTTGAACTGAAACTTTAAACTTCCCAACATTGATGAGTTCTCAACCATAATGTTTTTCATATTTTTCATCAGACTCCACTGAAATAGTGTTTTCATTTACACTAGGGTTTTTTTTTAAAAATTTTGAACTGTCAATAGATTGCCATATGTTAGAGTGAGTAAAATTAGAATAAATTACATATTTAGCAATTACATGTTAAGAGAATAGGTTTATTCATTGTTTGAGGAAAAGGGGGTAGGACAAGTTGGGGGAGTATTCAAAATTAAGATGACTCAGGCATGTTGCATTCCTTTCAGTGTGTTTTGTTGCATTCTTAAACCCCAAATTATGGTTTATACACTACTTGCCCTTCTGTATCATTGTTGGTTTAAATTATATCTTTAAAAAGAATTAGCTAGTAAGCTAATGAATTTAGTGTTTCGTTTTAAAAAACAAAGGTGTTTAGGGTTTGAGAATGCCCTTCTGGCGGAAGTAGACTTCATGGGTGAAAGCTAGTGCTTGGTTTCAATAATTTCATTGTTACCCTCAAAATGTTCCCAGCATCTTGGCCATGTGTTCACTTTGGGGGTTCAAGAAACGAAAGGAACTGCTCTTACAAGAGTGTCCTGTTGTGTAGAGTTGGAGAAGAGAGAATTATAAAGCCGATAATTAGAAGATCAAAAACATGGTAGAATTGTCATTGGAACTTGAAAAGTTTCTTCGTTTTCATTTTTTTTTTCCCCTGAAAGTATCCTTAGTCATCTTCATGATAACAATGATGGATACACATATTCATGGAGCGCTCATTAACAATACTTGGTGTGTCATCAAAACCTAGAGCAAATAGACTTCTAAAATGTGGGTCTAAATAGGATTTTTATGACACCCTAATAATATTTTAATAGTAGTGTAGCAACCTAAAATTCCATAGCAATACACTATTTCATGAAGAAATTTAAAAAACTGTAGCCTGTATTAATTTGTCATAAATTATCTAGGTACTTTATCAACTCAACAACAGCATTCTTTATTTGGCTAATGTTACTTAACTGAGTTTATACTTTTGCTTATGTAATGAAGCATCTTGCTTTGCAATTTTTATTTTTATTCCTTTACTTCTAAAATACACCTAACGTTTACTTTGTATATGCACATTATTTTACCGAACATTTTAAATTAAATTGTAAAGCTTTTTTTCTTTCTCTCTTGATTGCTAGAAGTGAACTTTTGTTTTATGGAGTTATCATGGCTAACTCAGTCATTTTTAATTATCTGAGTGCCTTTAAAAATTGAGATGCAATTTTATTTAACAGCTGTTGTTATTTTAAAAATTTTAAAGATAATGTCACCTATAATAACTAATATTAAATTCATTGGCCTTTGAAGTTTAATATTAGCATAAGATTTTTTATTGAAACTGCTCCTATGAAAGAAGGCCTTATAGGTAAACTTTCAGAATAGCCCTTGTGACTCTGACTCACCAGCTGTTAAATGCTGGAGTGAGCTTCAGCTCACTTAGTCCTTTCATGACTGTTCTTGCTTGAGGGAATCTTTATCAAGAATTCATCCGTAGTGACTGACTACCTTAGCATATTTATTATAACTGTAAAACATCCTTCATAAGTGATATTTATTTTAGGTTTCAGATTGTTCACTCACCAATATAGAGATCTGACAAGATGCATGATAAAACATTAGTTCTGCTCTATTAATTTTAAAATGTGGTGTCTTCTCAAGCAGTTAATTTTTCGCCAGATTCCTGGAGAGAGGCTGAATATACCATTCCTTTTGATGATTTTATTGTGCATTTTTAGAAAATTTAAACTTTTTATAGGAAATATATTTTCATAGATAATCTTGCAGATAATCTAAAATAAACCCACCACCCTGAAGATGTAGCTTTAGGAGTATAGCGTTATGGAATTTTAAACTCAGTATTCAATAAAATTCAACATTGATTTGATATTATATAGGAGTTTAATATAAAGTTTATTATTTTTTACAGGCAGCAGAAGAGGAAGAAACACAAAACCAGCATGACGATAGTTCCTCTGATTCAGGAACTCCTTCAGGCCCTGATTTTAATTATATTTTAAATATGTCTCTATGGTCTCTTACTAAAGAAAAGGTTGAAGAACTGATTAAACAGAGAGATGCAAAAGTATGAACTTTTGTGGGTTAAATAATTTGAAACTATAAGTGCTATCCATATCTTTATTTTTCTTTTCCAAAAATAGTTTTATTTAGCCTTTATGTATACATTTGAAAATTATACATTTAAAATTGAATGTTTAAATCATACTACTTTTTTATTATAGGGGCGAGAGGTCAGTGATCTTAAAAGAAAATCCCCTTCAGATCTTTGGAAAGAAGATTTAGCAGCTTTTGTTGAAGAACTGGATGTAGGTTAAGTCTCCATTAAAACATATTTGGAAAAGTTATGTTTATGAAACAAGAATGAAGTTTTAAAATTAAATTATCTCAGGGCTTCCTTTAACTCTACAAAAGTTAATAGGCTTATAAATAGCTGCAGAGGACTAAGCTTCTAGCTCTGTGCAACCATAAAGAAAAGTTATGTCTATGCAGATGAATAAAAGCTATGGAGTTGACATTTAGAATAAATTAAATTCTAATACTCTCTGCTAGTTAAAATTTCTTAACTGACTTCAAATTAGCTTATTGATTCAGTTTTAATGTGTTCCCCCAAAGAGGTAAGAGCAATATATATGATACTTTGATTTAGGTACTTTGATTTTTAAAAAGTAGAATGATAGTTTCCTTAGACTTTTAATCGAGAAATTTTTTTTTTCATCTTTATTGGAGTATAATTGCTTTACAGTGAGTGGTGTGTTAGTTTCTGCTTTATAACAAAGTGAATCAGTTATTCATGTACCTATGTTCCCATATCTCCTCCCTCTTGCGTCTCCCTCCGTCCCACCCTCCCTATCCCACCCATCCAGGTGGTCCCAAAGCACTGAGCTGATCTCCCTGTGCTATGCGGCTGCTTCCCACTAGCTATCTATTTTAACGTTTGGTAGTGTATATATGTCCGTGCCACTCTCTCACTTTATCACAGCTTACCCCTCCCCCTCCCCATATCCCTAAGTCCATTCTCTAGTAGGTCTGTGTCTTTATTCCCATCTTGCCCCTAGGTTCTTCACGGCATTTCTTTTTTTCTTAGATTCCATATATATGTGTTAGCATACGGTATTTGTCTTTCTCTTTCTGACTTACTTCACTCTGTGTGACAGACTCTAGGTCCATCCACCTCACTACAAATAGCTCCATTTCTTTTTATGGCTGAGTAATATTCCACTGTATATATGTGCCACATCTTCTTTATCCATGCATCCGATGATGGACACTTAGGTTGTTTCCATGTCCTGGCTATTGTAAATAGAGCTGCAATGAAGATTTTGGTACATGACTCTTTTTGAATTATGGTTTTCTCAGGGTATATGCCCAGGAGTGGGATTGCTGGGTCATATGGTAGTTCTATTTGTAGTTTTTTAAGGAACCTCTATCCATACCTGTTCTCCATATAATCGAGAAATTTTAATATTTTTGTTATAGCTTAGTTTTCTCCAGGTAGAATTCCAATTTTAAAAATAAAAGAAAAATGTAGAGAAAGATGTAAAATATAAACTTTTTCTAAAATTGCCTAATTTGTTTTTAAGCAATTAACGCACTTAAAATCTTAGAATTAAATTCACAGTAGCAGTATGATCATCTGATTTTGAGTAGCACAAGGCAGATTACTATTTATTATTACTCATATGATATTACTTATATTTATTACTTTTTAGTTGTTTCATTGATTTACTGTCCACATGTTCTAATTCTGTTTTTATGGCCCAAGTCAGAATTCGAACTCTTAAGAATGAGTGTGGTGTATTTAGTTGCCTAATAAAATTTCTGGAATTGTTTAGTCCTATTGTTCTGGGTTCCCTTAATGATCTTTCAAGTGCCACAATATAATTATGCCTTGATTTATACTTTTCTTACATTGTTATGAGTTAGATTTTTTAAAAATTGCAGACCCTTTTTTTATTGCTGACTTACGCATTTAAAAATTAATATCCATTAAAAATGAAGCAAACTAAAACAATAGTAAAAAATAGCTTCATATTTGTTAGCAGA
This sequence comes from Platanista minor, assembly GCA_004363435.1. Taxonomy (NCBI): domain Eukaryota; kingdom Metazoa; phylum Chordata; class Mammalia; order Artiodactyla; family Platanistidae; genus Platanista; species Platanista minor. Next base: position 43,216 of record RJWK010003666.1, read on the forward strand.
ACTGCCTTTTTGTGTGATTTGCTGGAATTCTGATGATACCAGGTCATCAGAAATCTTGATCCCATAATACACAACGTATTATAGGATCCTAGAATTGGAAGGGACCATATAGGTCATTTAGTTACTACCTCCTTGTATTGCAAATGAGAAGCTAGTTAGATAGAACTGGGACTACAGCCCAGGTCGTCTTCTTTTTTTTTTTTAAATATTTAATTATTTAATTTATTTGGCTGTGTTGAGCCTTAGGTGTGGCACGTGGGCTTCTCTCTAGTTGTGGTGCCCAGGCTCCAGAGCACGCGGGCTCAGTAGTTGCAGCGCATGGGCTTTGTTGCCCCATGGCATGTGGGATCTTAGTTTCCCGACCAGGGATCAAACCCGTGTCCCTTGCACTGGAAGGCGGATTCTTAACCACTGGACCACCAGGGAAGTCCCTAGCCCAGGTCTTCTAACTTAGAAGTATTTGGTTTTTTTCTTAGATTAGATCACCTGAAAGGAAAGCTTTGTTCCTTACTGAATGAATAAAGTGAGACTTGACTTCTTATGCAGTAGTCACTCTCTTTTCTAATGAGTTGTTTATGCCCCCGCCCTGTTCCCCATCCTTAATCATTACACTCCAGAAAGTGGAAGTGCAAGAACGAGAAGATGTTCTGGCTGGGATGGCTGGGAAAGCAATAAAAGGGAAAGTTGGCAAACCTAAGGTGAAGAAGCTTCAACTGGAAGAGACAATGCCCTCGCCTTTTGGGAGAAGAATAGTTCCTGAAATTACTGCCATGAAGGCAGATGCCAGCAAGAAGTTGCTGAAGAAGAAGAAGGTACATGTCTCTTGTTTTAAATGATGTATGTAGGTATTTTAATTTTACTGTGCACTTCAGTCATGCTCTATTTTTTGTTTCTAATATGTTTCACTGTGATTGGAAATCCCTTGTTCTGAGAGCAGTTGATCCATACATAGAATGAAAATGTATTTAGTCAAGGACCCACATATGTGTAAAGACCTACTCACTTGATTCCATTTCTAAAACGAGAGAGAGAGAAATACTCAGCATTCTAAATTAAAATCATGGAACAACAACAACAACAAGTTTATCAACTTTAAATATGAACTTTAGTTCTATATCATGACCAATTAAGGAAGTCTTATGAAAAGAGTCTGTCTGGCTTTCAAAGTAAGCTGTCAACTTTAACTATTTTATTTGTTTTTACCTTTAGTTAAAAAGTCATCAAACACAGCATATATCATTGGCATTGATGAGAGTTGGAGGGGATTTAAAAGCGTGACATCTGCCTACCCTCCAGCAGGATGGGAACAGGTAGCCAGAGGAAGGAAGTGTCGAGAAGGCTGCTCAGAGCCGAGAAGCAGGGGCCTGACAGTCTCGAGGAGAGAGTCTGATTTTTCTAGGCAGGTTGATTTAGAGCCCAGGGGATATATAGGTAGATGCATCCCACAGTCTAAGTAGAGCTTGGGAGGTGAGCCTGAGAGCTGTGGTCCGTACAGAAGAGCTAAGAGTCGAAGCCTGGGGGCACTGTGCTACCATACCAGGGAGACCCCTCTTCCACGGTTCTGATAAGCGGAGGCCTCACAGGTTCCCCTGCACATAGAACTTGCTCTCTCCTTAGGAAAACGTTTTTCTCCTGTTCCGAAGGTCTTAGCCAGGATCCGTTCTCAGCACACTTCTCTTCACCTTCGTGGTCTCCCCAAGTGACGTCGTTTGTGCCCAGGGCTTTTAGCACTTACACTGGCGACTCTTTAATCGATGTCCTGAAGCTGTAACGTTTCCAGGAGGGCCAGGCTAATACAGCCACCAGAATCCCCAACGCCCCGCAGACTCAGCATGCCTGCAGGGACCCATTATCTGGGTTTCAAAACTGCCCTCCCACCTCTGCGCCTGATCTCAGTTCCTGGCACTACCCGCTGTCACTAACATAGGCCGAACACCTCGGAGTTTTCTCATTTAGTCTGTAACTCAGTCCTACTGGACCGTCTACGAAAGTTCCAAATACCACCCTCTTCTCTTGGTCCACACCGACACTGTCTTGGAATTCGGTATTTGCCCTGAGATAATTTAAGGTGAGCCGTGTGGCTCTAGTGATCCTGTCTCTAGTCATCCAGTCACGACGTCTGCCCTCTTCGCTTCAGTCCTCTCAGTGTTGTCTCTCACCACCAGGGCGATGTTTCCAAACAACGAGCCTGTTGCTGCACGGTGACTCCTGGTGCACAGGGATTTGGCACTGCACGCCTGCCTGCTTCTGGCTGGCCACCCTTCTCTCTCACCTTTCACTGAGTCCTAGCAGACAGGAGTCTTTATCTTGTTCCTGGGCCGCGCCTCCCGCCTTCCTTCTCCTCACCTGGCGAATCTACCTGATTCTTCAAAGCCCGGTCGGAAAGGCTCCCTTCTCCGTGGTGTCTGCTCTGACCCTTCCCTGGGCCTGCCTCCCTCTGTCTCAGTGTCAGGGGATTTCGTTATGTACTGCTAGGCATTATAAGACATGGGTTGCTTATTTTCACTCAGTAATCTGAAGATTTTTTTCTAGTATACAGAGGCTATGGGAACGTATTTTTTCAGGTACCTTTTGGTATACTTAGCTATGAGTTTGAAAGTCCCTTTGGTAATCAAAAGCTGCCTTCTTTTTTTTTTTTTTTTTTTCGCGGTACACGGGCCTCTCACTGTTGCGGCCTCTCCCGTTGTGGAGCGCAGGCTCAGCGTCCATGGCTCACGGGCCCAGCCGCTCCGCGGCCTGTGGGATCTTCCTGGACCGGGGCACGAACCCGCGTCCCCTGCATCGGCAGGCGGACTCTCAACCACTGTGCCACCAGGGAAGCCCAAAAGCTGCCTTCTTATTTTTCATAGTTGGTTTTAAGTAGCTGTCATCTCATAGAAGGTACTACAAGATTAGAGTGATAAGCAGTGCCATCTTCTACAGCTGCATGAGATAAAGTAAAACAGGGTCTGATCAAAGTCATTTCTTAGGACCTCAGTAGAATCACACTTTATATTGTGTTTTTACTCATCTGATATGAAAAAGCAATCTCTTGGCTGGAAGTGTATGTCTAAAGTATATGGTGTTAATTTAACTTTTCTTTTTACTTATGATTTGGTTTTCTTTTCAATGTGTAGGGTGATCTCGATACCACAGCAGTGAAAGTGGAATTTGATGAAGAATTCAGTGGAGCACAAGTAGAAGGTGCAGGAGAAGAGGCATTGATCCCGTCAGCTCCTATAAATAAAGGTCCCAAACCCAAAAGGGAGAAAAAGGAGCCTGGTGAGGAATTGTTAGACTTTTTTTGTGTGTCAGAAAATCTGTATGTTCAGGATATTACTAGATTCTTTTGATTGTACTTTTTAGATTTCTAGTAGTTGACGTAATGTCTTCAATTTTCACAAACATTTGTTATTTTATTTTGAAGTTTTCATTACAATAGTTTTATTTTTACTAATGACGTTTGGATAAGTATTGATACATATCTTATTGTTGCTCATTTGTTTTTAGGTACCAGGGTGAGAAAAGCACCTACATCATCTGGTAAACCCAGTGCAAAGAAAGTGAAGAAACGGAATCCTTGGTCAGATGATGAATCCAAGTCAGAAAGTGACTTGGAAGAAACAGAACCTGTGGTTATTCCACGAGATTCTTTACTTAGGAGAGCGGCTGGTATTCTGATATATTTTATATTTTATTATATATTATGGTTTGACAAAGTTAGTATTACTCATAAGTTGGTGTTATTAGTACCATCAGTGTTTCTGAAGTACTAAACTGTTAGTATTTCAGAAGTTATAGTTCATGAAGACAAAAAAAATACTCTACAGAACGCTATTTTCTAGCAAAGTTGGACTAAATTTCTCAAAGTGAATCATGTTTTCTTATTGATTTTTGTTAAGAGTTTTTGGGTTGTATTCCCTCCATAGTTGGAAGATGTTTGGTAAAGAAAACATACCTTGGTGTAGTATACCAGCAGTGATGGATCCACAGAAGTGCTATCTATGTAGTGTTCTTTTTGCTTTCTACCCCTTGTATCATGAAGAATTTCCCCTACGTTAGGAGTCTGGTTCCATATGCACACAGCATAATTTAGATAATTACAGTGTTAGAGGTAGGCTTGCAGAATCCCATTTTGCTAATATATATTGCTGTTAAGCATGTGATTTGATCCTTTCTGAATCATTAATTTGAAGTCTTCAAATAATTAAAAACTGATGTGTCCTATTTTATAGATTCTTCTCAAATTGTGTTAAGTCCTAATTTACATAAAATGAATAATAAAATATGATTGTCTTATCTCTGGGAGATACTATTAAAATTACATCTCAGGCCTTCAGTCACTAAGTGATTGAATTTCTTTTCCTAATGTGATAGGTCGTATAATAGAGGTGAATTAAGACAATTTTTTTCCTTATAGTTGATTTACAATGTTGCAGTAGTTTAGAGGTGAATTTTTAACACAGTAACAAGTTACATGAAAATTAATTTATTAAATGCTTTAAAATTGTATTTAGGCTTTTTCCATACATCTAAAATGAAGTGTAAAACTGCATAGCATCCAGATGACTTTAAAACTTTATTCCATAGTATATGCTAGAAATTATAGTAAAACTTACTTGCATTATACCAGTGTGCCTTTCTCCATAGGTGGTACCTTTTTATGCATTATATTGTTTTGCTAATATATTGAGGTCTTATGTCTATTTTTACTATTCATCTGAAAAATGACTGTTTCTGTTATTTCATAGTAAAACTACTGTGAAGAGAAGATAAGAGTTTTTATGGAAGAGGTTAAGAGAAAGTGCAGCACTTTCTAAAGACCTGTAAGAGTTGTCTTTCGTAATTGCAGAAATGGGAACTCTCATGTTAGCAGTCACTTTCACAGTGGCCGTAATGACTGTTTTCCTCACTGTTTTGAGTAAGATTTAAGCATGACGAGCAGCATCCTAGTGGCCTCATCAGCTTACCCTCTCCCGAGACATGCAGCGTTGCCCCAGAGCCTCCAGGGAGTACAGGACAGATGTCAGCACCACCAGAGTAACTGAGGCAGAGAGGTCGACTTTTGTTGTCTAATGCTTGTCTTTTTCTTTATTTTCTTGTATATTTTAAGAGACGGCTGGAATATATTTCAAGTGCATTGTTTGGAATAGTATTTCATGTCGCTAAAGCTGGGTTTGAGTCTAACACTCACTTTTATTTTTATCCTAGCTGAAAGGCCTAAGTACACATTTGATTTCTCAGAAGAAGAGGATGATGATGCCGATGACGACGATGACAATAATGATTTAGAGGAATTGAAAGTTAAAGCATCTCCCGTAACAAATGATGGAGAAGATGAATTTGTCCCTTCAGATGGCCTAGATAAAGATGAATATACGTTTTCACCAGGCAAATCCAAAGCTAGTCCAGAGTAAGTAACACAGCAACTGCTGTTCAGCTATATGGTGCAGCTAGGTGTCTGGGCATCTGCAGCAATCTTACAGTAAGCTCCATCCTAGGTCAGGTCCTTCTTATGAAGTAATATATCTGCTTAATATTGCAGCTGTTTACGTAACCGTTGCTATAGTTTAGAGCACGGGTTGGCAGATTTTTTCCGTAAAGGGCTGGATAGTAAATATTTTAGGCTTTGCAGGCCACATGGTCTCTGTTGCAACTACTCAGTGCTGCCCTTGTAGCAGGAAAGCAGCCATAAATGATATGTAAATGAATGAGCGTAGCTGTGTTCCAGTAAAATGTTGTTTACAAAATTAGGCAGCAGGCATACGGGACATAGCTTGACAACCCCTGTGGTCAGAGAAGAGTTATTAAATCTTTAGAATTGGGCTTCCCTGGTGGTGCAGTGGTTGAGAGTCCGCCTGCCAATGCAGGGGACGCGGGTTCGTGCCCCGGTCCGCGAGGATCCCACATGCTGCGGAGCAGCTGGGCCCGTGAGCCATGGCCGCTGAGCCTGCGCGTCCGGAGCCTGTGCTCCACAACGGGAGAGGCCACAACAGTGAGAGGCCCGCGGACCGCAAAAAAAAAAAAAAAAATCTTTAGAGTTGAGAGGTTTAATTTTCCTCCCCTAGCTTTGGCCTTGATTTTTTTCTTGCCTCTGGTGAGTGTGAACACATAACATGTAGGATATGAAGTCTGCTAACTGTTTCAGATTTTTAAGGAAGTATTTTAAGCACAGGCAGTCAAGTATTAGAAGTCAGATTATGGCCTCTTTTGATGGAGAGTCTTTCTTCTTGGATTTTTGCCAATAATTTACTGATGTTAAATTCTGAAGAGGTCCTGTCAGCCATAACACTTAGTGATATTTTGGACAACTTTAAAGTTTTGCTTTTCTGTTAAACCATTGGTTTGTGTGGTGTCTCTGTGTGTGCGTGCGTGCTTACCCTTATCGGAGGGAAGAAGGGACTTTCGCTGCCCTGCCTTCAGCAAAGGGAAGCAACTGAGAGAACTAAAGCTTTGTTCTGTGGTTACGATCCGCAGCACATATCCTATTACACGGCCAGAGTTGGAGCCAGGTATTCACCTTATATTGTTGTCTTTAATTTCTCTTTCTATTAGAAAGTCTTCCCATGACAAGAAAGGTCAGGACTATGGCAGTCTCTTCTCGTTTCCTTCATACTCTCAGAAGTCAGAAGACGGTAAGCTCATTTAGTCTTTTTGTTGTGTACTTACGTATTATTGCTAAGGATTTTTTTTATGAGTAAAAAACTTACCTTCTCTTTACATTTTCCCCAGTGTAATAAGGTTTATTCAGTTTTCCTGAGGTGATTCCCAACTGATGGTCAAAATCAGCATTATGGAAGCATTTAGGTGGAGAAGCAGATGCAAACATGTGCGTGTGTGTGTGTGTGGCGGCGGGGGGGGGAGTGTGAGTGTTTTAAGGAGAGAAGAAAGTATAGACAGAAATTCTGGAAGATCAAAATTTAATTTTCATGGTAATGTGAGTGGATATATGACAGCTGTTTTTTAAAGCTACAAGTGTACCACTATGCAGATTTGTTTTACTGAACCCCAGTAGCTGAAAGACTAGAACCTTCATGGAAGCAAATTTAATCAGTGTGCATACTTTTTTATTGCCTACATTTCTGTGTGTGGAATTTCTACGGCCAGAACAACCTAGTTACATTGGAGTTACTGTTTTCCATTTTTAAAATACACACATACATGTAGATAGACATACAGATCTGGTACAGGTTCTATATGTACTGATAGATATGCATTTTTGAAAGCATGTCAAAACAGCTATATAAAACTTTCTCATCCAGGTTTCCATTTTGAGAGTCCCTGTTTTGGTTTGAGTGGGGGAAGGATGGAGGGAGGAATTGATTAATTAAATTGAGTGTAAAAGTAAACTGAAGGTAAGCCTACATGCCTTTTCAATTAACCTCTAATGACGTAAAGTTGATGAACGTTTTTACTGATATTCCTGAAATTAGATGTGTAGATGGTAAAATAATCACAGTCAGAACTTTTTAATGTCTCATTTAAAAATAAGTCGTATTTATTTTTGCATTGGTCAGTTATGTTTTAAATGATTAGCATTTGGGACTATTGGGAATTTTTTTTACTGTATGCATTTCTATGTTCTACAGCAGAGTTAACTTTTTTGAAATATAACATTGTTATATTTTTTATTTTCTGCTGTTTGTATACTGTGGATTATATGATCACAAAATAGAAACTTACAAGATCTATTATCTGGCTAAAGAGATGTCATCAGTAAAAGGAATCAGTTTAGCTACTAAGTGGTCCTTATAGAATCTCTTTACTGAGAAACCCTGTAACTTTTAGATTCAGCTAAATTTGACAGTAACGAAGAAGACTCTGCTTCCGCCTTTTCACCGTCATTTGGTCTGAAACAAACAGAAAAAGTGCCAAGCAAAACAGTAGCTGCTAAGAAGGGTATGTACTTATATTTGAGTTTGTTAAGCGTCACATAAAACGTATAGAGGTGGTTAAAGGAAATTTAATGTAATTTGAAACTATTTGCACTAGGGCTTCAATAGAAAATGGGTACAAAGTATAAACGTGTATGAGGAAAATCCGTCTTGTTTTCTAACCATGTGAAGTAATTATTCAGATGTCTGTAAGACCTCATTTTAAAGCTGCTGTAATTATAAAATAATCCCATGCATTGATACGGAAAGACAGCTCTCTGGTAAAGCTGTGCTGTAGTTAGTTGCTGCTGGGTTGTGAAGTAGGCTGAGAGTTTGTGCTGATAGCAGTTGCCCGCCTCAGCTGCGCAGGCCATGCCTTAACTCCTCCTGGGAGCCGTCACTCAGCTCAGGCTGGGCCTCTTGCTGTTTGTGAGTCCTGCAGCTTTCTTTTCCGTAACCTTAGATTGTTTATGGATAAGCTGATTGGACTTGATTCACGAATCTGTTAACCGGTACTGAGGCACATACCTTGACGGGGGTTAGCGTTAGTGCTTTGTGTTTAAAAGATAATTGCCACTCACCCAGCAAGTAAAGAAACAGTGTGGAATATCCCTTCAGGATCTTAGAAGCGCACAGCAGACACCACCATTGTAGACACACATGTAGTCTGGGGCGGTGGTGAGAAATTGGTTGGCCCTCCAGCCTTTAGCCCCGCCCTGGCCATGGCCTGTCTTTCTCGACTGAGGACTCTCTCTGTTGCTGTGCCTGCCACCCTTTACCCGTGACTGAGGAAAGCTGGTCTGCACGTCTCTCCGGGTTCGTGCCCCTCAGGTTAACTCGCTCGGGTTTCATGCCAGCTCTCCGCTTCCGCACGCGCTGAAGCTTCCAGAGTGACGACAGCTCGACACCCTCCCATTACCCGGCCCTCTCTTCACTGTCCCGTTCTGCACTGCCTTCCTGTACCTCCCAAATGGGCACTCCTAACTCGGGTCTTTGCGTTAGGATCAGGTGGGGTCTGCTTCTGGAGAACGCAAACTGGGACGGGCCCTGTAATTTCCCTTTAAGCATCTTTATATCATCGTGATGTGAGCATCTTACAACCACCCTGAAAACTGGGGAGCCCTTTCCCTCTCTGGACATGTCAGCCCGTTTCCTTCATCAGGCTGTTCACCCCCATTAGACCTAACGAGTTAGCTTAGCATTAACTGCAAGGCCAGCATGCGCAGCCACTCCCGTCCTGTGGCTCCAGTCCTTCACAGCAGACGGGCTGAGGACTCACATACCCGACCTACACCCGCCCGGTAGCGTCGCCAGTGCCACCTAACACTGCAGGCCTGGAAACGTCCCAGGAGAAAGGGTAGTCACTGCACCACCCCGCCGTGTGGAGCCCGCACTCCTGCTGGGGGCTGCCCCATGGCTCTAGCAGTAGGAAAGCCCACAGAGCCTGCGGGCCTCTCCTGCTGTTCCAACAGGGGGCCTCACCTCGAGCACCGTGTATTATTGGATCGCGATCACGTTTTCCATAGAAGGAGCGTGGGTGTTTTTCTTTAATAGAAAAGTGTGTGGTTAATTCAGTACATTCTTTTTTTTCAAATTAGGTTTTTACTAATCACACAAGTAAAGGCTGATTTATCAATTTTCATAGACTGTAAATGAAGCAAGGTCTTTAAAAACAAAATTCATCAAAATAAAGGCCTTTGGATCTATTAATAAATACACTTACCTAGAATTTTCATATTTATTTTCACATAAAAGTACCACGTCTGGATTTCAACCTCTGAATGGAAGTGAAGTTCCTATTCATGGTATTTGAGGGTCCCATATTAAAAGTTAGAACTTAACATGTGGTTATACTTGCATTATCATTAATATGTCTTTTTACTACTGCTTTTTAAAAGTTATTGCTTAATTCATTTTAATCACCCTTGTTAATTTAAAATATCTCAATTGAATTATCAAAAGGCAAATTATGCAAAATTAAATAAAAAGCATTTTGTCACGTATGACCAGTTGTTTGCCTTTACACTGGCACCAAACGGAGAGAAATCATTTTATTTAAGGCTACTCCATTTCATATCAGCAGTAACAAATTCCATCGTTATAGGACTCACTCCAGCTTGAATTGTTGGTAAGAGTATTACATTGATCTATGAAATGGAAATTTGTTTAATAGGAAAACCATCTTTGGATACAGCCCCTAAGCCCAAGAGAACTCCCAAACAGAAGAAAGTGGAGACTGTAAACTCTGACTCGGATTCCGAATTTGGCGTTCCAAAGAAGACAACAGCACCCAGAGGTGAGGATTATCTTTGTATAACCCTCTAGCATATTCCATGTGGCAAGTGTTTAGTCTCTTCTACTCACTGAATTTAGAGAGACTGGGTACCTGTTTTATTTTAAATTGCTTCACTCCTCAGTAAGCAATGTTCTAAGAATCAGTGCTGAATTGAGTCCACTTTGTTTACAAATCAAGAAACTGAGACTCAAAGAGGTCACGTTAAGTCAGCAACTTGCGTACCAAAGAATGGTTCAGAGACCCCCCCCCCTGCGGCAGACTCCCTGGAAGTGGTTATAAAAGGCAGTGTGTGTGTGGGGGGTCCTCATTAAAGCGTGAGACTCCTTGGCGGAGACTGGAGCAGGGACTCTTAGACCAGCTGGGAGCCTGAAACACATGTCCTCAGGGCCCCCGCAAGAAGGGCACAGCACCGGTTCCTCTCCCTGCTGTGTCCTCTTCGCCTCCGGAATCTACGAAGTCTTTAAAGATGCTTAAAAAAATAGATAAGACATGATTTCTCTAAGGGTAGCTGTTCAGTCTTTCGTCCAACTGATAGATACTATCATCAACGTGTTTCTTTCTTAAAGTGGTGGTTGGGATAAGGAGATACAGACCTACAGGGAACCGAAGGGGCAGAAAAGAAACATAGTGACTTAGGGAGGTTGGTACTTAGGCTGTGCATGGTTTGAAACCTTTGTAAATTCCATAGTGCCATCTCATTGATTCACTTGATCAAGTATGACATCCCCAGACCATTTAGGCTATCTTTTCTCACTAGCACCATCAGTTAGTCATAGCTCTTAAAGTTTAAAGCATTTAGAATTGCGGTTTACTTCCTTCTTCTCCTCCTCTGGCATCACTGAAGGATGGAGAACGCTTGGTGGCCATTTACATGTTACCTTCTCCCCTTCCTCCTGCAATGATGAGCATGTGAGATTAGGTAGATGAAAAAAAAAAAAATAGGCTGCATGGGGTGATTCTAGTCTGAGAAGGAATATGGGAATATGGATTTGACAGATGAGCTCGTGATTAATACTGGGGAATTTAGTTTAGGGCTGTGCTACTTAAAATGGGACGTGCGATTGGCTGTTAACTGCTGTGTGGCAGGAGAAGTTACAGTAACAATCCAAACCTTTACAATCTGTGCTAATAAGAAAGTATGTCTTGCTTTTCTAGTAATTCGTGCTATATTTTTAGAAGTATTGGTCTGTGACAAATTAGAAACTCATTTGTTTCATCGCATGCAATTTAACAAATTCTTCTAAGAGATTTTCTTTTCGGGCCAAGTACCACCTGTGCAAAAAAATGCCAAGGTTTCTTTTATGCATTAGGGGTTTGGTCATTAAAGTTTGTCACCAGCACTTTCCAACTAATTTAAACGTATTGGTGAAATACTCCTTAGTCATGTCAACCCCAGAACCGGAATGGTGCTGACACACAGTTTCTGTGTTAATCATAGTAAGAGGTCAGGACTGCAGTACCAACTGGGCGTGCCAAGGAAGTAAAAGTATAATGCTTTGACACTTTTTATATTGCACTTACTAATTAACCTTGGGAGAAAAACCCCTTTGTATCGTTTTAAGGTAAAGGCCGAGGGGCAAAGAAGAGGAGAGCCTCTGGCTCTGAAAACGAAGGTGATTACAACCCTGGCAGGAAAACCTCTAGAACACCAAGCAAGGTAACTAGCAGCATCTTTTTAATAATGCACAGTTTTAAAGGTGTTATGTAGCTGGCTTAGTTCGCTTGTTACTGTAACGTCTTGTAACAGATTTAAACCCGGCACCTCTTTTCCATACGGGGCTTGTATGTGGTTACAAAATTATCCACGTGTAAAATTTATATAATCGGGACCACCTCTTGGATAAAGGGCAGCATAAATTAGCCTGCTTGAGTCTTCCACGTCCTGCAGTGGCAGAAGTTACGTGCTACTCTAAAATATTATTTTTCCAGACCAGATAAAGGCTATTTCTTTTGAACTCGAATTTATTTGACCAGGACTGATTCGATTCTTTTTAACTTGAATTCATTTGACTGTGGCTGCTTTTCCCAATGCGTCTGACCCTCCTCCAGCAGGACACTATCTCTTTGAGGTAGATTAGTAACATCAAATGCCACCCTTTTCTCTCTCCCCCTTCCTTTTAAAACTTAAAACACACGAACAGATGACGTTAGCTCCGTGGTGCTCTCCACACTGACCTTTTCCATGCGGTCATCTGCTGTGACCGTGCCCGTCCTGGTGACTCTCCTCTGCCTTTTATAAACGCTTACTGCGTGCACTGCATACTGTCCATAAGTCTTATTTCCCTCTTATGAATTGATAGGTACTTACCAACAAGACAACTTGAATTTTAACCCATCTGTGCAGATTTGCTGGGTAACATAAGTTTAGACAGAAATAAGTGATGGTGGTATTATGAGATCACCAAGGTGGCAAGTTACACTTAATCCTCCTCTTCCCTTCACGAAAATGATTAGGGAACTGGCTTCACACTTAAGTTCGCATTACAGTTCTGCTTTTAAAAGAACCACTGTTGGTAGCAGTTCCCAAGTATAAGTTGAACGGTAAGGAATAATAATTCTTTTTAACACTAGTCTTTTTTTTTTCCCCCCTAACTAACTTTGGGGTTTTAAATCTCTTTTTTAAAAAAATGTCTAGAAACCGAAGAAAACATCTTTCGATCAGGATTCAGATGTGGACATCTTCCCGTCAGACTTCACTTCTGACCCGCCTTCTCTGCCGCGGACCGGTCGGGCTAGGAAAGAAGTAAAATATTTTGCAGAGTCTGACGAAGAAGAAGATGTTGATTTTGCGATGTTTAATTAGCTGCCCACAGAGCACAGGGCACAGTCTTCAGATAACTTGTGTTGTCCCTTCTGTTGTCTTTTCTGTCCCAGACTTTTGTACATCTGGCTTATTTTAATGTGACGATGTAATTGATGGTTTTTTATTATTGTGGTAGGCCTTTTAACATTTTGTTCTTACACATACAGTTTTATGCTCTTTTTTACTCATTGAAATGTCATGTACTGTCTGATTGATTGGCTTGTAGAATTGTTATAGACTGTTGTGCATTAGCACAGATTTTAATTGTCATGATTGATTGATTGATTGATTGCAGACTACAGACCTGCTTTTTGAAATGAAATTTAAACATTAAAAATGGAACTGTGTTCTCCGTCTCTTTACTGAAGATGAATGTGCAGTAAAAGCTCTCATACATACACCTTTAAAATAAATATATTTTATTCTTTGCCAGGAGACTCCATGGAAAAAGGTAAACAGTATATGAACATAGAAAGAAGCATTGTTTGTTTAACAATTTCAATGTACAAACAGAGCCAGTGAAAGTACATCATCACAGACTTGCTAAATATATCAAAAAAAAAAAAAAAATTTCCACTAGTGCTTAAATGAGAACTAAGAAACTGACTGACTGACAGACACTTGGGTCTGTTAACCACTCCACCCCAGCCTCCACTCTGTTCGTAGTGATTGAACCAGGCCAGAGGACACAGATTCTCTGCCGGTGACTCTGGGAGGCAACGCAAATCCCCCCAGTATCAAGCGGGAATCAATCAATCAATCAGGAAGGATACATAGTTACACGGTGCAGGTGAGAGACCAGTGGTCATTATCCCATGAAACCTCCCTAATGGCTTGTGAATAGGTAAACAAAAACTTGTATTAACACTGAAAAGTGTTTCTGCCTTGGAGGCTATCAATCATTACTGTAAAAATGTATCTTTTAAAAAAAATTGTGTAGTTATGTCATTAAACAAGTAATAAACCACTTTTAATGTAAAGTGACATCCACAATTGAACAAATGACATTTGATACCTGAACTGGCAGTTACACTGATACAGAATTCTCTTCTGCTAGTGCAGTGAATTTGTTGTATACTTCACTGGGCAACATGAAAGAAAAGATGCGGTCTGAGAGCATCCAGAGAGCAAGGACAAGCTCTACACTAACTACAGTAGAACGCCTTTAAGCCTTACCTTGCCACACTGTTCGACAGTCCCATCTCTTTACCTCGATGTCTTGATCTGCGAAGGCAAGACAGTTATCTTTTTGACCCTTTCTTGACATGTACAGTCATCTGTTCCATAACCTTGGTGTCTTGGTTATTTGGAGTGTGCAAGACAAAAGGAAAGCACCAAACGTATAGGAGAGACAGAACAGAGCCATACTTCTGTATGTATGTACAGAGTCTGCAGAAACTTAACCAGGGGTAAATCATTTTGACTGGGTCTTTGCCATGCAATCTTGAGTGTTCACAGAGGAGAATAGAAGCTTTTAACTGGTTTTCAGCTGCATGAAATGGCTGATTGATTTTTAGAATTTAAAAAGTTTGTACTTCCAGGTAAGTTAGACAGTGAGGGGTATATACTGATACATATGAAAACTTCTTGGTCCTTGAGTTTGAATATATTTTCAGTCCAAAAACTAAGCAGCAAAAATGTTTTTTTCCTTGCATTTTTAAATCCCAGGAGTGAAGGTATTGGGGAATGTTGGAAGTGGCTAGAAAGTGTCTTATTGCAGCAGTGGTGACTGACCGACACCACTGTTCTCCACGGAGCTGGGAGAGGTGCTGGGACTGTGCTCTGCTGTGTTCCCACTCGAGCTTGGGGTCAAGGGTTCATGTCCTTCAGAATTCTCCAGCATTTCCTGAATGAGAGGGGGCATCGAGCCAGGAATTTCCATTTTCAAGGTAATTACACGTTCTGCACCTTTCAAAAGAGATCAGAGAAATCTGGTAGAGATACGGAGTCAAGGTGATAAACCAGGGATCAACTTTCATCTACTCTGACAAGGGTGGGTGAAAACCGTGCTACCAGGGCCTCCCAGAGGCTCTCCTAATTTGACGCCATTAAAACATTTCCACTTCATCTATAGAAGAGCAGCAGAGATAGGATGACATACTTAAATGTGACAACTCCACGCCTCTGTCAGTTTTAGGAAACAGTATCAGTATATATTTACTCGACAAATTTGCAAAGAGAAGCTCCTGGTAAGAGACCAGAAAGAGTATATCTTGAAGAGAGACGGTGAAAGGAGAGCAGTTCCCCACAAGTGCAGGCAGGGACTGGAGAAACAGACGTGTGGCGAACGAGATCACCCACTCGATGTAGCACCGCGCTGCCCGGGAGGGTGGCCGCTAGGTACACGCGAGTGTTTACACCTGCTAGGTTAACTCCCGAAGGAAAAGCGTGCCTCGGCTGCATCAGCCTCATCTGGAGGGCCTGAGAGCCACGTGTGGCTGGTGGTCACTGGACGATGCAGGTTACAGAACGTGTCCAGCTAGGTACAGGGAGGGGCAGTATGAAGTGCCACAGCCTCGCAGATTCAAAATCAGAGACGGAGAGGGGCCATGGGGATATACGTATATGTAGTAGAACTGATTCACTTTGTTATACAGCAGCAGCTAACCACTGTAAAGCAATTATACTCCAATAAAAATGTTAAAAAATAAAATAAAATCAGAGACGTCACAGTGACTGACAGTGGTCAAGATTGGTGACTTCTACACTTAATCCCAGGCTAGGGATGAACTCAGGGTCTCACTGACTCTTAGAAGGAGCTCAGGAATTGGAACTCCTTGTCAAACATGTTCGCTGTGCTTCTACGCACTTTCTGAAATGTCGAGTTTGTTCCCTGGCTCACCAGGCCTTCAGGGAAGGGGAGTGACAACAGCACGTCTGTTCCAGGGACGCTGCTGAGCCTTCTCGGTAGGAAAGCCCTGCTCTCACACTCAGCTGCCATGTGGCTCCAGGCACTTCTGTAATTGCTCCAGTTGCCATATTAACTGGAAATCACTAGGCAAAAAATAGTCACGTCTCTCAGGAAGGCAAGAATCCCTTTGCTTAGAGGTGCAGAAGTTAAATCTGCCTACACACTGAGAGAACAACGGCTAGACTGATGGAGAGAGATGCATAACCAGTCACGGTCACCCTAAGCACTACTCATTTTTTCTTGAGGTTTGGGTGTTCAGGAAAAGCTGGAATCAAGTTTACACAAACCAGAACATGTATGGAAAGCTGGAATGAGATGTACAAAACAAGAACAATTAAAATGCTGGTCACATAGTATGCTCTCTTGCAAGCAGTTTTTCTAATCGATTACTCAGTCATCTGAATTTTAAAGCTCTCCTAATCTACTGAGATCACTGAGTAGGGTAAGACTTGAGGTTTTCCTGTTTTTAAGGGCAGGTACTATTTAATTCCTTTCGATTCCAATGAGAAATGAATTCCAGAATAATACCAGAAAGGCAGCTACTATCAAACATCCTCAATTAAAACACACGGGGTTTTAAAAAGCAATACAATGTGGTCAGGACCGCAAGTCCACCTGGTGGGTGAGTGCAGCATGGTGGACATACCTTTAGCACTGATGCTGCGGAGATCTGTGATTTTCATGAGGATCTTTGGAAACATGTGAGGCTTGCTGGGTCGTCTCTTTCTGATATAAATTTTTAGTGCTTCCAGCAATGGTTCTTGTAGCTTATCTACTTTTGTTGGTTCCTCAAGGTCCTGACGGTCTAGATTCCAGGAGTAAGGTATTAAAACAATCAGTCTCAGGACAGAAAGAGTTACGCATTTGCAGGGTAGAGTTTCTGCCCAGTTCCCCTCCTTCCTTGGTTCCACTATATTGTAACCTTATTAAATTGATGATTCAATTACATAAACAAATCTGAAGATGTGTGCAACTGCCTTAAGCAGTGATACTTGAAAATGTCCACATTTTGAAGGCTGGTTGCTTTTGTCCCGGCAGAGAATTACTTCTCATGACCAGGAGGTGTCACTACTGAACTGAATTAAAGGAAATCTTGAGTAGGATAGTTAAAAAGGCAAGGTCAATCAGCCCCCTAATTGATGCCAGTAACTCATTAACCGCGCATGATTCGGCCTCCCGTGAGCCAGGAGGGGTCACTACAAACAAGAACCATATTTCACCCCAGACCTCCCAAGGGTGGTAGGGGGCCAACTCAATGACTTGTAATCTCAGCCCCTGAAAAGCAAGCAGCACATGCAAGTTCCTTGGCTCATCCTAAAAATGTCCCGGGGGCAATTTATGTTACAACAGTCTGATCCTACCTTTAAAAAAGCACCTGTGGTAACTGGAGAAATAGCATTTTGGGATTTCAGAGCAGGAAAACCCCAAATGCCTTTATTTAACTTATAAAATATGGAAAAATGCAACAAACTCTTAAGCATGCGTGCTTGACTTTATCCACATGTCCTTTTCCATGCAAAATAACTCCAAAGTGGAGATGAGGAATTTCCCATAAATTACAAGTGTGAGTTGCTCTTCACGGACTCTCACGAGGGTTTTCTAGGTGGTGGTACCTCCACAGATCAAGCAGATAGCGCTGAGAAGGCCTGTCTCCGTGTCGTCCATCTCCAGAGGCAGAAGCTGGCCGGCGAAAGTGAACACGAGGTCGGTCAGGGGGCCAAACCCGGCGTTGTGCATCTGGGTTCGATTCAGGGTCAGGCCGTCCGAAAACGTCATGGTGTCTTGCTCTGGGGTATACCTGGTGCAGATTCTCAGAATCTGGAAGAAAACAACCACGTTTGCATCATCAAAGCGAGCCTGGCCCGGCGGCCTCCATCGGATCACGGCAGGAAATCATCGGAAGATTTCTGAGGAGCTCTGGCAGCACATGAGTCTCTGCCCACCCCCCCTTCGGGGGTGAACGTCTGTTCCAGCTCTTCCCTCAAAAGACCACAGAAGTCAAAACATGGCTAAAGTTCTTTAGGGAATAATAAATAGCACACAGAATTTGAGATATATCTGTTTATGCTAAAAGTAATTCATCTGACTCAAATAAACATTTACTGAGTACCTACTTATGTCCCAGGCACTGTGCCAGGTGCTTTTAAAAAGAGGAAGAATATATATATATATATTTTTTAAGAGCTTACAGTCTACCAGAAAAGCCCGCTATTTACCACTTATTAAATGCCTGGTGTGTATCAAGTGTGACACGTGTTCTCCATTCAACCTTGTGAAGAACTCGGTGAGGTGAATATGTTTCTTATTTTATAGACGAGGGGCCGGAGGCTCAGAAAGGCTAAGCCGGGTGCCCAGCGCCACACAGCTGAGACGTGGCTGACTGATGTACTCCAAGTGGGACTCCCGCTGGGGTGCCCCGATCACGCAGCCCCAGACGACAGTGACCCACGGAGCAGGAGCGGAACAAGCAAGGTGCCAGGGCGCCGGCAGAGGCGGAGCTCGGGCACAGCCGGCAGGAAGCCACGGGCAGGCCCACAGACAGGAGGTGGCCATCAGCTCAGCCAGGACGTCTGGTGGGTTTCTCTGGAAAAGCGGCCTGGGCCTCCTGCTGCATCTGCCAGCCCCACCCGACACGCCCTCGGTCTGTGACCCTGTGGCCCGCGGTCACCGCACCGCCTGCTCAACCCCCAGGGCCCGCCAGGGCTCTGCGCACCCGCAGCGCCGATCTGCCCAGAGCCGCAGTGCTGCACCAACCGGGCCTCCACACTGGACTCTCCCTCGGAGGAGGCCTCAGAGCTGCTGGACAAGTTCACCCTGCCTGGACCCAGCAGGCTGGGGGAGCTGAGAATTTCTCCCAGATGCTCATGTGACTGGGTGTGGTTCCCACGGCCGCCAACCTAGAGGACACTGCCACGAGGGGGTCCGGAACCCTTCCGGTCCCATGGCGTGGCAGAGGGCTGGCCGGCCCCCTGAGAGAGCCCCTACCCGCTCTCCGTGATCCCAGCAGGGCTCCCGAAAGAAGAACTTCTGCCGAATCTTGCATCGTCTCAGGGAAGTGCCGGGGGTTTGGGGCAAGGACGCTTCTGGTGGGGAAGCCCTTCCAATCTGATGGGCAGTGTGGGTGCAGGAACCTCACAGCCACTGGACCACAGCAACCAGGGAGGGGCCGGGCCGCTGCAGGGAAGGGTCAGATGCTCCTGCGCCGTGGCTCTGTGTGCCCCCAATCCCCAGGAAGACGCACACAGGCAGGACTCCAGCATGGATGCCCCGTGGAGGGAGGCCGCGGCTGCCGCGCCTTCCAGGTCAGAAGATGTCTGAGAGCAGCAGATGGCCATGAGCACGCCCCACCCAGTGCAGCAGCAGCGGATGCAGGGCGGATCGCCGACCACACGGGGCCCATGCCTGGTGCTTCTAACCGCGACTTAACTTCCGTATCAACCCACGAGGCAGACGCTGTCACCCCATCCTACAGGCAGGGCACAGACCCCAGCAGCTTGTCCTGGGCCATGTGAGTCCCAGGAGGCACGGCTTGCTTCAGGCCTGTGCTCTCCACCTCTGCTCCCGGCAGCCAGCCTCGGGGCTCCTCAGGCTACCACCCAAGCCCAGGTGCCCCTCTCGGGGAGGTGACCGCTGGCCCCGCCGAGGGCCTTCTGCAGCTCCCAGCCTGGGCGGCTCTGCACAGGACCTACCTGGCTTGCAGCGGCGCGCACCCTGCGGCCTGGAGAGAGAACATCGCACAGCCTTGGCGTTCCGCGGGAGGGGCTTGGGCGGAACCAGGAGCTCCGCACGTGGCCCGCGGCAGCCTAGGCGTGAATGCGCGTGGTTATCAAAGCACCACAGAGACTCCTTCTCTGGAGGGGACCACCTGCACCTCTCGGACACTTGTCCAGGGATGCCCCCCCCCCCCCCCC
>RJWK010003667.1:0-63007 GCA_004363435.1 Platanista minor
AAAAAAAAAAAAAAAAAAAAAAAAAGTATTGTATTCTGGGCCCTAGTATTGAATTCCATTACAACACTAGAAATTATTACTGAAACCTAACATGGGCAGACCAGAGTTCCTCTGGTGCTTTCCCAGCTGCTGAGACTAAGAAGACTAAAAAAGGTTGAGAGGTTGAAGAGACGACAGAAGAAAGAAGATCACTGTAGCACTGGTAAGCCCCACTCATCAACAACACTCAAACTGGGACATCCCTGGTGGTCCAGTGGTTGAGACTCCGTGCTTCCAAGGCAGGGGGCGCGGGTTCAATCCCTGGTTGGGGAACTAAGATCCCTCATGCCAAAAAAAACCAGAAAAGAACACTCAAATCACACATTCTGTTCCAAGTAGACAGGAAGAAAACCGACCGTGATCAAGCCACCACTACATGGCAAGTAGACAGGAAGAAAACCGACCGTGATCAAGCCACCACTACATGGCAAGCATCGCAAGATGTTCCTCATATACAGGAGGTCTCCCTTAAGCTCCGTGTCACTCCTGTCAGTTATGTATTTTCCTTACTTTTTTCGAATATGAAAACTGGAGCTCAGAGAGATTAAGTATCTCCCCCAAGAGCACACAGTGGCCAATGGGAAGCCAGAACTGGGTCATAAGAGTGACTGATTCTGAAGCCCCTGCTCTTCCCAGGACATTGCGTACAAATGGAAATAAGAGACTCAGGCCAGTTAACCTCTCCCATCTTTCCCATCCATCTCCTTTTCTTCCCACTCACTCGCCATGTTACTCAACACGGGTGTAACTTGTTTATTTATACTCAAGAAGAGGACCCCCAAATTATTTAGCCACTGAAAACATACCTATCAATTAAAAATCCTGCGTCTATTGATTATATGGAACCAAATTCCACTGAATGCATTACCTCCACTTTAAGTGATGCTGCATCCAAACCCTATGCAATGGAGTCCCATGTGATGAGCATTCCATTCATGTTTTTCCAGAGTAACAGATACGACACTTAGCTGAATTAATTTAATTGTAGAGCCAGGGCCAGCGTTTGTCCGTACAACCAAGGGCACACCATGTGAGGGTTCCAAATAGAGCGTGGCTCTGTGTTTCCCACAGATGCTGCTTCCCTTCCAGGGCATCCTCAGGTCTGGGGTCCACTTGTATGCTTTCTACCTTCCAGGGGAGAGAGGGAGTGGGAAGGGAATTCACAGCTGGTGAATCAACCAGAGGTCTATCAGACTGAACTTTCGGTGACTCTACCAGACAGTGGCCTAACCCTGGCTGGGTGGCTGATGGTGTCTAGCAGGTATGATGAGGTCAGGGAGAAGCCTGTCATTAATTTCATTTGCCCATTCACAAAGAGGGGAGAATGAAAATCTCTCAGAGAAGCTGTAAGAAACGAATTCACCAGGTGCCACTGGAGAAGGCAGGAGAGACACGCCAGACCTGGTGGCCCCGTGGGGTTCCCGGGACGCAGCCCACCTTCTCATAGTTGGAGTAGCCCCCCATGACAGCCGGGTCCACGATGCCACTGAGCAGCATGGAGAGGGGATGCACGGAGAGGGACCGGTCCCAGGCGTGCTGCTGGACACAGTTGCTGATCTTCTCATTGGTGAGCTCCATGGTTTCAATGGCATTCTCCAGAGGACTGATTTCCTCCTGTGACAGAGAGCGTGGCAGAGGAGAGATGCTGAGCTCCACAGCCAAGACTGGAAAAAGCCTAGGTCTTCACCTCCAAAGGCATACAATTCCCACCAAGCTATGGAGGAGTGATGTTTTGCTTGTCAAAGTCATGTTGTTTTTTTTTTTTCTTTTTGGCCGCACCGAGTGGCACATGGGATCTTAGTTCCCCGACCAGGGATAGAACCTGTGCCCCCTGCAATGGAAGCGCAGAGTCCTAACCACTGGACCACCAGGCAAGTCCCGGGGTCACATTTATTCATAAGGATAGCACACTTATTTGAAATGGTGTTGGTAAGCTGCTAAACAAGCTATTTAAAATCTCAGAAAGTACAAGGATGATCTAAAAACTGGAGCTATGGTAGTGATTATTTCTTGGAGCAAAGTGTCTATGGAAATTTTGAGAAGATAAAATTGGAGCTGTAATAATGATTGTTTCTTAGGCAAATCTTCCTTACAGATTTTTGAGAAGATCAATGACAACAAAGGAGCACTATATCTGACCCAAGACACCTCTGCACACCAAAAACGTTCACTGGTAAGAGGTTTGATGCTCCTTCCATGAGAAAAGGTCAGTGACCTTGGAAGTCACACGTTCAGACCATATATTCAGTCTCCTTAGTATGGGTTCTACAGTTTACGGAAGTCAGAAATAATAGGATGTATTAGAATATTCAAGCTGGATTTTGGATGCGAATGAAATAAGATGCAATGCGGATTCAGAGAGAGCTCCTCCTGTTGAAATGTCTTCCAAACCAGATTCAAGAAAAATTGTGTCCTTCATTTTACCCTGATCAACCTGCATGATCTCCTACTCCAGACTTGATTCCAAAAGCCTCTGTCCAAAATCGTATTCATACTTGAAGAATAATAATGTATCACTAGTGGTATGGAACACGTCAGACTTCAGATTTGTTCAAGACGTATTTCTTGATTACTTATTCTAGGCAAGTACTGTGCTATGCACCATTGTTACAAAAGCGATTAAGATATAATTCATGGCTGGAAGGAGCGTACGGTTTTCACACGGTCAGGGTGGGGGGGTTTCAAGATATGTAAGCGTGGTAGGTAACTCTTTAGAAATAAGCCAAGGTTGTGACAGGGCACAGAGAAAGGGCATCTAACCCAGCTTGGGAGTTTCAAGAGATGGCTTCCTGGAGAACCTGGTACCTAAACTAAATCTCAACGGAAGTTAGGTTGAGAAGTGGTCAGAGGGCATGCTGGGCAGAGAAAATGACCTAATGTCATAGAGGGTTGACATAGCACGCAATGAGCAATTTAGTTCCAGGAGATTCCATAGAAGATGAAGTGGAATAGCTTAGTCACACAGACCCTGTACGCATGTGCTAGGAGCATGGGCTTTCTAGTCTAGGCATTGGGGAGCCACAGCAAGGTTTTAAGCATGAGAATGATACAGCCAGGTTTTCACTATGGAATTCACACTCTGAGGCAGAGAGGAAAATGGACCTAAGAAGCCAACCAAGGGAGGCCAATCAGGAGGCTTTTTCTTTTTTTTTTTTTTTTTTTTTGCGGTACGCGGGCCTCTCACTGTTGTGGCCTCTCCCGTTGTGGAGCACAGGCTCCGGACGCGCAGGCTCAGCGGCCGTGGCTCACGGGCCCAGCCGCTCCGAGGCACGTGGGATCTTCCCGGACCGGGGCACGAACCCGTGTCCCCTGCATCGGCAGGCGGACTCTCAACCACTGCGCCACCAGGGAAGCCCCAGGAGGCTTTTTCAATGGCATCAACCAGAGATGAATGAGGGACTAGAAACAGGGTACCTCAGTACGAGGGCTGGGGGAAGAAAAACTAAAACAGATTTAATAAATATTAAAGAGGTAAAAGAAACAGCTTTGGGGAGTGATGAAGACGGAAGAGTCTAGGATGAACGGTGATGTGACTAGCTGAAAATAAGAGGAAGTGTTCTTGGAGAGAAGAATGTGATTGATAGGAAACTCAAAGGAGGAATTCCAAAAATGTTTTTGGGCACAGGCAGGATCCTTGAGGAGACAACACCCATTCGGTCATAAAAGAGCCATTCACTGGGAGTAATCTTTAGGGTTGGTGTTGTAACATCAGTTTTACAAAGGAGTTCTATTCTACAAGCATGTCTTTTATTTCTCTTTGGGAAAATAAAGTGGGCCAGAGGAGCTAGTGAGAACTGGAGGGGGGATTTAACAAAGGCTCTCATTCTGTTTGTAGACAGAAAGAGTTTTCCGAGTTCCACTTTCAAATGACTTACTGTTGAAATCTGTTTGACTTCAAACCACTTGAGAATCCCAGGGAAGGTATAGGCAGTCGTATACGTGGTCCTTTCAATCCACATGGTCTGGTGGAAGGAAGGAAAGCAGGAAATGTTGGTCAGTTCCCAGGCAAAACAGCAAAACTTCCAGGTTTATGAGATTCTCTTTTTTAAATTTTTTTTAAATAAATAAAAATTAAAATTATTTCATATCAGAGGATAGTTGATTGTTAGTTTCAGGTGTACAGCAAAGTGATTCAGTTATGCACATACATGTATCTATTCTTTTCTAAATTCTTTTCCCATTTACGTTATTACAGAATATTGAGCAGAGTTCCCTGTGCTGTACAGTAGGTCCTTGTTGGTTATCTAGAGGTTTTATTTTCAACGCCTCCTTCGTGAATGGGCCATACTTTCTCCCAAACTTTAAGGATTCCAAGTGCTTAAAGCAGAAAGGAATTATCTGTTGGGGCTCCCTCGCCCTTTCTGATGGGAAATTTGAGGTCCAGAGAGGTGTGACATGTTCAAATCAAGGTCATGGTGGTGGCAGGCCCAGGAGTGGAGCCCAGTTCCTGGATCACTAGTCTAGAGTTTTCCACTGAGACAATAGTCTGCTGACTAGGTAATAGGCACATGGAAACTCTATCTCCAGGGCTGCCATCATTTCTGTTGTAGATGCTGGTTGAATGGAAGGCCTCCATTTTGGATATCCATTTCATCTTGTTTTAGATGATCAACGTGGTGGACTCACAGCAAACTCATTGTCAGGATCCTTTTCTCCTTTCCGGAATGGCCGAGAATATCTGAACTGCTGTACTTCATTGGCTCTGTAGTAGCTGGGAAAGACACAGCCATATGCTTTCATTTCTTTCTTACAACAAGCACTGCTCCAACAAAACGTGAGACACATCTTACACGGACTGAGTCTTATCCACTAAACTACCTCAAAACTGACACAGTCTCCACAGTGAAGGCTGGAGATGATGCAGAATTTGATTTTTTTTAAACTTTTTTGGCCATGCCACGCGGCACGCAGGACCTTAGCTCCCCAACCAGGGACTGAACCCGTGCCCCCCTGCAGTGGGAACATGAAGTCTTAACCACTGGACTGGCGGGGAAGTCCCCAGAATTTGACTTTATTGCACATCTTAGTTTTATTATTGATGAATCTATCTCACAGCTCACAATTTTGAAAGGCATATGGATTTATGTCCATGTTTGTGATCTCATTTGTATAGTTTTCTAACAGTTCTATCAATCCTACTAGCATCTTAGCTTCTCAGGAGAAGGAATTCAATCACAGGGGAACTCACTGACTGAAGGCAAGGTGAGGTCAGTCGCTACTGGCCAGTGAATCCTTCTGAGTGGAAGAAAGAACTAGGGGATCTGAAACCTAAGAGTGAAATTCTCAATTTCCTTCCCTCTGCTTAAAAAAAAATGAAATCTCCAAATCCCTTGAGTTACCAAGCTCTCATCTTATACTGGAAATGGAAGGGACAGTTGTTATGGTCTGAATATTTGTCCCCCCAAATTCACATACTGAAATCCTAATGCCCAATGTGATGGTGTTAGGAGGTGGGCTTTTTGGGTGGTGATTAGCTGATGATGGTGGAGCCCTCATGAACGTGGTTAGTGCCCTTATTAAAAAAGAGACCCCACAGAACTCCCTCACCCCTCCCACCACGTGAGGACACAGTGAGAACATGACCACCTATGAACCAGGAAGAAGGCCCTCACCAGACACTGAATCTGCCAGTGCCTTGATTTTGGACTTCCCAGCCTCCAAAAATGTGAGAAATAAATTTCTGTTGTTTGTAAGCCACCCAGTCTATGATCTTCTGTTACAGCAGACCAAATGGACAAAGACAACAGGAGGTCTTCCAAACTGTAATGAATTTTGATAGACTTCTATATCAAGAAGTGTGTGAGACACATGGTTTAAAAAACAAACAAAACAACCCACTTACTTTAAGATCTGCTCTGGAACTGGTTTATCTTTGTAGCTGGGCGGCAGGCTCATCACTGGCTTTACGGTGAAACACTGCATGTCTGAGGAGCTCGTTAAGGAAGGAAAAGGGCCGGGACCACCTGTTCCTCCTGCTTTACCGATGGAAATGGTACCCACACCGATCATTCCTTTGAACCAAATGCCAGGACCGCATGGGAAACGGGGTTCCCTCAGATATTGCCAAAATGCCTTATTAAGTCATAATCCTGGGACAGTTTTTGGTCAGACACGTGGCAAACAACCTTGTCTTAAGGAAACAGACATTAATGAAATTTCAGGAAAACAGGTGACTAGAAATTATCTTAAATCATTTCTTTTGGACAAGCATCCCTCTGAATTAGCCAGATTCCAGAGCCCGGGCAATAGGAATTTCTTGTTATCTTTGGATACCATTTGTTTACCAAGTACCAGAGCCAGGCACTGTAATAGGTGCTTTGAATACGTTATCTCCAATAAACACAACAATTTCCAGGTGGATGTTATTAATCCCCTTTGCAGATGAAAAATCTGAGGGTCTGAGAAAGCCCAGATCACACAACTGATAAATGAAGTCAGACGTCAAACCCAGCTCGGGCTTTATCCTTACCCCAGAGGGGTAAGGTCTCCCTCTCTAACTTAACGATCTGATCTTAGGCATGACTTCTTTTTGCCTTTACCAACAATGCTTTCAAAGCTATAGCACTGAAACTAGAATTTAAGGCACTTGGGTCTAGACCTAACATTCACTCCCAGTTTTTCTCAACGCGAAGAGTGCCATCCACTGGCATCAGAATCACCTGGAGATTTACTCAAAAGGCAGAGTTAGAATTCACAGCTGCTGAATTAGAATCTCTCCATGGTGATTCTTAAGTATAGTAAAACCTGAGGACCACTGGGCTATGCCTTAAGCTACTATAGCTTACAAAATGTTTTCACATAAATGATCTTTTTAATTTGATCTTCACAGAAATGCTATTAGGTATTTGGGAGAAACAGAGCTCCCCTCACACTTTATAGATGAGAAAACCAAGGCCTGGAGAAATTAAGCAACCTGCCAAGGTAAGATGTATATGCAGACGTGACTCTGGGACTCCTGTTTCTACATCCAATTCATGAAGACCTCTTTTCATTCCCATCCCAAGGAGGCCCCGCAAGCATTTTCTGAATCCCTACAACTGAAACAATTTTTCCCAGAAAACCTTTCTTTTCCAAGCATCCACTGTGTTAAGAGGCCACTACCCCCTCCTCTGAAAGGCAGGTCTGCCTACTGATCTATCATTGCTGTGTATCTTTCTATAGCTACTGACCATTCTATAATAATTAATACATATTGAACTCTTATTATGTATTTACCAGGCACTGTTCCTAGTATTTTACAGATACTCAGTCTTTGCAAGAACTCCAAGGGGAAGAATGATCATCATCCCCACTTTACAGGTGAGAAAACTGAGGCACAGAGAAATTAAGTAAGTTGCCCAAAGTGACACAGTAAGTGACAGCACTGGGACTCGAACCCAGGCAATGTGCTCCGGAGCCCTTTTTCTTATTTATCTACCATGCCACACCAGCTCTGCCTTACCAACCTCTTTTAGAATACTGTTTACTTTTATAACATCTTTATTTTTTAAAAAGCATGCGATTGGTTTTTCGATGACATTATATGTTACCAAAAAAGAGCTACACATCTTTATCCAGGATCCAGAATTCAGAACAGGAAGTCTACTCGCCTCAGGCTCTGCTTGTGGCTATAACACACATCCCTTCATATTCAACATTTGCTTCTCATCTCCCTCCTTTAGTTACGTCATAGCCCTGAGCTACGGACATTAGGTTCCCGAAGCTTTTACACAAAATGGGACACTGAGTCAGGATGGTTAAATGAGTCTGAGGCCAGGACCTATTGGCACGCAGGGATGGGACGGAACCCTCAGCTTCTCTGGCTGGGCTGGGGCTGCTGCAGGTTCAAGAGCCCCTGAGCCGTGACCCCAGGACGAGGATACGCTGCTTGGGGGAGGACTTGATGTCCTCTCCTGGGGGCGTGGTGCTGGTCATCTTCTCGGCGTTGGGAAACTGGGTCAGCAGCCGCAGGCTGAAGTCTTCTCGCCTCTCATACTCCTTCCCCCGGTAGATGAAGATCTTGTTCTGCAGGTCAGGAGAGCAAGGGAAAGAATTAAATATGAAGAGTGAAGGGGCAACTGGGGAGCCTGGTCCTGAGGAAGCCGCTGTCCTCCCCAGACCAAGTGCAATACCCCCACCATGTCCTCATCGAGCACCTGCTGTGTGCCCCACAGTAACCATCATATCCGAAAGAGCTCACGGTTTATCTGGGGAGTTAAGTCACAGGCATGAAAATGCTTCATGCAGTGTTTCTCAGAGTATGGCCCAAGGATGACAATTGGTGTGCAAACAGCCTACACTGATCCACAAGGAGATAAGGAGTTTGCACCCTAATGGAAATCCAGGATGTTACCAGGCATGCTGTTTAGTTTAGCTGATACTTTTCAGGGCAAGAAATTCTCAATGAAGGAAGGAAGTGCATTCATTTACTTTGAGGTGCAAGCTCCTTTCTCATCATGATCCAGTAACAGTTAGGGAACCAGCGCTTTGAGCGGCACTGCCTAGAGAACTCGGAAGTACGAAGCGAATCAACACAACAGGGGAGACAGGAACAGAGAACAGGATTAATCTACAGCCGTCCCAAGCCAACCCTGGAGATCACCGTGGATGGCCACATTGAAGTCTCATAGAAAATAAGTGCCCTCAATACTATTCTCTCCATTCCAAACTGCAGCTTTTTCTCTTTAATAAAATTAATAAAATTGGATATTTTGAAAAGACATTTTCTAGGCCCCAGGCATGGAAGAAATTCACCTCACAGCTGTTGCAAGTTCAACTGTTGCCACGTTTTGAAGGTTCCTGCTCCTCTGATGGTCACTCAGATGCGTACTTAGTATTTAAAGCCCACACGTGGTCCATTTTTAACTAAAATCTGGGCCTATACTGTCCTGTAAAATGTTTTTAAAAATCGCTTGTCCATTCTCACAACCAATACGTATCGAGCAAATGAGATATGCCAGATACTAGGGACAGAACAGTAACTCTGCTTTGGTGGAGAGAAATAGAAAACAAGTAAACAAATAAGTAAGTAAGATAACTTAGATAACTTAAGCACCTTGAAGGCAATATACCTTCTACGCTCAACACAGAGGGCAGTGAAAATTGCCAGATCTTTTGGAATGGATGATAAAATGTTTCCAAGCTGGGAAAGATTTATGTGGCTGACGCATACATTACGCAATTTCATCATTCAGGCAAAACTGTGGCGGGTGAAGGGATGGGCGTATAAGAAACCACTAAGTACACGATGCGGACCATAACTGTGGAAGGAACCAGACAAGCAGAAGGTCAGTACAAAGCAGCTCAACCTGAAGGAAAGCGTTTCCAGGAGGACACGGGACTTGACTGGATGTAGATGGATGGATAGGGTCAGGAGAGGAGAGGACAGGCCAGCCAGGCACGGAAGGGGACGAAGGATAAAGCCCGAGGCAGAACGTATGGAGCGCAGGTAGAAGAAACATGCTTGGACGAGCCAGAATCTGAAAGGCCTGGGAAGGCAGGTCAATGGTCCCAAGGCCTGGAAATTCACTGGCGGTTCTAGAAGGAGGGAGCAACGTGATGAAGGAGGACGTGTAGTCAACCTAATCTATCCAACTGTAGGGATCCTTGGCAAAACCCTGTGGGGGAAGGAGGGGCTACAGGGACTGGTGTTTGAGTCTTTGATGTTTGGTAAAGAGCAAAGGGATGGGAGAGTCGGTGAGGATTCTGAGGTAACGGCCTTGGAGCAGGAAGACCGGTGACGCCGCTGACAAAAACAGAAGAGACGGAGGCCTGCTTGGGATCAGGGGAGACGATATAATTTTATACTTTCGGAGTTTGGGGAAATAGTCCGTAACATGCAAGGGCACTTAGGTTACATAATTCACGTGGATTCACTACTTTTCAGTACACGCTGACAACACGTAACATCTACAAACTCCTGTAACAGTTTATAAAGCACTCCCATCTGCGATTCATTTCATTCTCAAACCAGCCCTGCAATGTGGGTCTTATTTCCCTGACTTCAACGTCACAAAACCAAGACTTGGTGGTCATGTGATTTGGCCAAAATCACAGTCACTCAGCTGATGATTTAGACCCCACACAATAATCATATGTAACAAGTGTGGTAGCTATCAATATCTTATTAAGGAACGATAGCAAATTTAAGACCAGAACCTACTGCAGGCCCTCTACTCTCATTACTCCAGTCTCCCTCGGCCACCTTATCTACAACCAGTGTTAACGACACGCAAATAACCCAACTTTTATCTCCGGCCTAGAACTTTCCTTTGTGCTCCAGACCCACAGAGCAAATTGTCGACTCACATTTTTTGGATGTTCCAAATCTACCTCACATTGAGTATGTCTAAAACCAAACAACCTATAAAGATCCCAAAGGCCCTCTGCAACCTGGTACCCATAGCTCTCTGAGCCGGTTCTCTGCCTGCCCTTTTGTTCATGCATCTCCAGCCTCATGGCTGCTGTTCTCACTGTCTGGCCCCGCCCTTGAGAGCTGCCTGGCTTGTTCCCTCACGTCTTTCAGGTTTTTGCTCAGGTGTCATTTTCTTACCGAAGTCTTTCCTATTCACTCTGTTTAAAATTGCAACTCCATCCCCACCATCTGCCTCCCCTGATGCATTTTTCTCTGCGATACTTGCTGAGTGTCTACCCTGTATGAGGCGCTGTTCTAGGCCATCTGACACACTCAATATTTTACTTATTTATCTTAGTATTTATTTATTTGTCTCTCCAAGCCAGAACAGAAGCTCTACAATGTCAGGGATTTGGGTTTGTTTTAGACTCTGCCCCCAGGCCTATATTACAGCAAGGTCCATAAATATGGGTCTGCAGTAGGTGCTGGTCTTAAATTTGCTATCGTTCATGACAAGATACTGATAAGAGCTCAATAAATATTTATTCAGTGAGTGGATTCATCCTCTCCTCCATAATTCTGTCCTCTCCCAGTGTTGCCATCTTAGTGGATGGCTCCACCGCCCCACCCATTATGCAGACCAGACAGCTAGGAATCATTCTTACCACCTCCATCTTGCTTATTGCCATATCCCATCAATCATCAAATACTGTTACTTCGTCTCCATCACACTAATCTTTCCCTTCCCTCTCTAAAGCCACCTCCCTAGGAGCCTGTCGTCTCTTCCCTGAACATCTGCCATGGTCTCTAGGGGCGTAACTACACGCACGTCCCATCCATTCTCCATACCGAAGCCAGATGACCTTGCCAACACAGAGAAATCTACAACGGCTCCCGGTGCTCTCTGGATGCCAACAAAACACTGCTACGTGACCCCAAAGCCCCGCACGCTCCTCCCACACTTCCTGCCCCATCTTCCCTGCTCGCCCCAGCTCCCTCTCTTCCCACAGCACTCGTCTTCCACTCCCAGCCCCTGCCATGCCCTTGCCTGCTGCTTCCTCTGCCTGGAACGCCTTTTCCTGTCCCCTTAACCTTTTTTTTTTTTTTTGCGGTACGCGGGCCTCTCATCGTTGTGGCCTTTCCCGGTTGCAGAGCGCAGGCTCAGCGGCCATGGCTCACGGGCCCAACCGCTCCGCGGCATGTGGGATCTTCCCGGACCGGGGCACGAACCCGTGTCCCCTGCATCGGCAGGCGGACTCTCAACCACTGCGCCACCAGGGAAGCCCCCCTTAACCTTCTTGACTCCCAGTTCACCATTCAAATCCCAGCTGAAGCAGAAGTTCCCTGGGAAGTCTTTTCCGATTCTTAAAAAATTCAGGTATAATTAACACATAGTAAAAAAGTAAAAATCTACCCCTTTTAGTGTAAAATTCTGCAAGTTTTGACAAACATAACCATGACCACAATTAAGATACAGCACAGTTTCATCACCACTTAAAATCTCCCCATGTCTCTTTGTAGCCCAACCTTCGCCCCACCGGCTTCAATGACCAGATCCAATAACCACTGACCTGCTCTCCATCCCTATGGTAAGTGTTGGCTTGGACAGAATGTCATATCAATAAAATCACAGAGTACGTAGCCTTTACGGTCTAACTGCTTTTACTCAGCGCAATACATCTGAGATTCATCCCCGTGGTTATGTGTATCAGGAGTTTATTCCTTTTTTTTTCCTGAGTAGTTTTCCGCTGCATGGCTGTCCCACACTATGCTGATCCCTTCACCAGCTGAGGGAGATGTGCTCTGTATCCAATCTTTAGTGATTATAAGTAACAGTGCTATAAACAGTCACGTACAATTTTTACGTGAACACAGGTTTTAATTTTACTTGGGTAAATACTCCTTGCTTAACCAACTCATCTAGCACAGAATTCCTGTCTTGGTCAGTTTCGATTTCATATTTGTTTGTGCGATTATTTAATTAACATCTCACCCATTAGGTTGTAAAATCCATGAGAGCAAGGACCACATCTGATTATAATCAGCACTGTATCCCTAATGCCTGGCACACAGTAGGCCCTAAGCAAACAGTTATTGAATGAATGAATAAACTACTTCCTTACTATGCGCTGTAAGGCATGTATTTTCCTTTCCACTTTTTTCTTTCTTTCTTTTTTAATTAGGGGAAGGAAGATGGTTAATATATATTTAAACATAGCTCAGCACTAAAAGAGGCTTCTTTTCTGTGGGAGAAAATAAGAGGGCTTTTTTTTCGGGGGCGGGGTGGGGGGGAGTTTGCTTTTTCGATTGTAAAATCAGTATTACATTCTAAAAAATTTTGAGAAAGGAGATAAACATGGTCCTTTCTCATTATTCCAACAAAACTGTTTTTATTTTTGTGACCCTTTTGCAGTCTTCTCCCGGGGATATTTTTTTCAAACTAGCTCTAGCTGGAAATAAAATAAACAATTAGATACATCAATCCACACTCTACCCACCCCCCCACCCCCACCACCCACCCAGCTGACCCTCAGCAGCAGACCAGTGGAGGGAATGGTTTTGTTTTTCCCTTTTTCATTCCACCTGGGAGAAGTCATTTTACAAAAGAGCTGCCAGGATACCAGAGGCGGCCGGGGGTGAAGAGACCAGCCGCTCAGGAAGTGGTTTCCCTCCCTAACCTCCCACCGTGAGAACAGGGGTCTCCAGCTGCTAACACGCTAGGCCCATCTGGAAAAGAAATGAAGACCTTCTCTCCTGCAGACTGCAGGGCTTAATGGCTGGGAGACCACCCTCAGGCTTCTTACCCGTAGGAAAGAAGGAAAGCCCTGTCCGTAGTAGCCAACAGCAAAGTATTCAGGCTGAGGCCTCATTGCCTTAATGATGTTCTCATAAAATGAGGCTCTTTTTTTCTGGAAAACAAAACAAGACATTCCATAGGGAGGTTACAAGGGCACCGCTGGAAAAAAAAAAAAAAAAAAAAGCTCAGACTATTTGCTTTGTTGTTTCCCAGGTAACAGAGAGAAATGAAAGGTCTTTGTAAAATATCTTTTGGGCCAAAGAATTATCCTTTCCCTGGATTGGCGGTTTTGGACCTGCATCTACGAATGGGCCCGGGAGGGTCTGGGAATCCTTGCAGTTATATGTAGAAGGACAGATGTGTGTGCATTCACCTGTGGAGGGAGGGACGGTTTAGCTTTCACCAGTTTCTTGAAGTACGTTCGGGACCCCTAAAAGGTTAAGAAGCACTTTCTGAGATTCAGGTGGGTGGCTGCACTGGAACAGAGACATATGAGGAAAGAAAGAGAGAACCTTCCAGTTCATGCAGGTGGTTTCGATTCAAGTCCTCGGTTCAGCTACAGGTGCCCAGAAGGTGGTGGTGGTGTTCCAGTTTTCAAATCTGGTACCACCCCCTATCTTTTTGGTTTTTTTTGGGGAATTGAATTTTAATTTTATTTATTTTTGTACAGCACGTTCTTATTAGTTATCCATTTTATACATATTAGTGTATACGTGTCAATCCCAATCTCCCAATTCATCACACCACCACCCCTCCCCCCACCACTTTCCCCCCTTGGCGTCCATACGTTTGTTCTCTACATCTGTGTCTCTATTTCTGCCTTGCAAACAGGTTCTTCTGTACCATTTTTCTAGGTTCCACATGTATGCGTTAATATATGATATTTGCTGTCCTCCACTCTGTATGACGGTCTCTAGATCCATCCACGTCTACAAATGACCCAATTTCATTCCTTTTTATGGCTAATATTCCACTGTATATATTGGTACCACCCCCTATCTTTAATGCTTCCTGTGGGGAGAGGTTTCCCAACCAGGGCGTAGAGCATCATCCTTAAAGGAAGCAAAATAGGTAGCCGGACCTGGGGGGCTTTGGCAGCTGTCCCTCCCACAGTGGTTAGCGCGAAGGTGATTACCACACTACCTCAGTGAAGGTTTATATCGCAATGTTTTCTTAGAGAGGTAATTTGTTACATTGCTCACGCCTCAGGTCAATTTAGTTTGTGAAATTCATCTGTGACTTTTTGCATGATGGCAGGAGCTGGTACCATACAGGGGCAAATTATTTTCAAAGTGATCTTGACAACTATCTCCTCCAATTATTACATGATAATGGGTGACCTGACCTTTTGTGACCCCTCCACTGAAAATGACCCAATGTAATATTGTGTTGGCCTCCCACTGGGCATGGAAAAGGTTATTTTTGTTTCGCTTTACTGTTTTGAAATAGGTGACCTGTGCCAACAGCCAGGTGTAATACACAAGGGCAAGGGCAGGATGACTGTAAGAGCAGAGAAGTCCAGGGACATTCGGAGCAGGAGGAAGGCAAAATTGGAGAATCAAGATGAAAAAGAATAAAACCAAAACAAAACAAAAAGACAAAACCCCAAAAAACAGAAAAAGTAGAGCAGTCCAGGGACATTCGGAGCAGGAGGAAGGCAAAATTGGAGAATCAAGATAAAAAACAGTAAAAAACAATAGAAAACAAACAAAAAATCAAACTAAAAACAAAAATATTTTTAAACAAACAAACAAAAAAGATTTAAAATTGGAAAATAAAGACGAGCAGTTAATTCATTCAGGAGAGCCCTGAGGATGTGGACAACAGGACAAGTAATTCTGATGAACAGAAACATCTGAAATGTGGAAAGGCTTGCTGGAAAGCAGAGTAACTGAGAGGGGAAAGGGGTGCTGGGCCTGGGATATGGAGGGTCCACAGAGGAGCAAAAGGCCCAGAGGAGAGAGGGCTGTAGACGGGGATCCTGAGCCCCCTATCAAAGATAATCTGGACAAAGAGCAGTAACAGCTTTTAGACCTCATTTCTCTTCATTATCATTCTAAGCAAGGTGTACTTTTCCATTGTAAAGAACGTCAATTATCTTTTTTAAACTTACAAAACCATTTTCACAAACACTACGAATAGCACCCCTGCCAGAGGCTTGACGTCTTCTGACCCAGACTCACCAGGAGATCACCCAGGCCCTCGTAGTCAAATACTTTGCTCTCATAATTCTCAGCCAACTCTTTGCTCAGCTTGATTGCCTTCTCCCACATCTTCAGAAAAAGAAAAGAAGGGTTACCAGTGGAGAACAAAGCAGTCATTGCTCCAGCTGCAAAAGCCACTGGAGAGTCACTGGGCAACGACGAGGGAGTCAGGTGGGTTGAGTTTCTGCGGACACTCCCAACGTACCTCCCCGGCTTGGATCAACTAACCCTGTTTTCTGACATCAAAAATCGACTGTACCTTAGCCGCTTCGCCAGGGGGCATTTTCTGTTAATTCTGTTTGTAAGAACATGAAGAACACCATGTGTCCTCAAACAAAGCAATGCTGAGTTTAAAGGGCAATGAACTAAAGACCACTGAAAGTGGAGTGGAACCAGTTCCAAAGACCTAGTCTTTGAGAGCATGAAAGTCTTGCTGGAGGGGAAAGGAAGTTGGTGTGGGCTCTCGTTCTGGTTTTGAGAAGATGTGTGTGTGTGTGTTCCTTCTGAGTCAGGTTGTTTGGGAGGAGTGGAGGTATGAAAGAAAGTCTGATCATACTGTTGTGTGGAATTTGGGCAACTATTTCTCCAAGTTAGGGCACTGATTTCCTATTTCTAACTAGACTATCTACATAGTCAAAGAGAGCTTCAGGAAATGCCTTACAGCATTTATGAACATGTAAATCACAGCCGAAGGCCCATATCTGGCATCTGAGGCTAGCATCCCAGACTGACGAAACTCTGTTCATTTTGGTATTTCATAACATGTCTCTTAGCTGGATGCTATTAATAACGCAACATCTGGAAATTTCCTACTTCAGTCTTGTTAATCACATGCTAAGTTCCACTGTTTCTGGCTGCCGAAGGAACGTGTGTACAGTTCACATACAGTTGTGAAAACATTTTAAAATTAAATCTTCTAACATCATTTGCCAAATTTGTCCCTTCTGAAATTTCTGGGCCTGGATCATGGAAAACTCTTTGAAATGTGCCATGTGGGGGCTTCCCTGGTGGCGCAGTGGTTGGGAGTCCGCCTGCCGATGCAGGGGACACGGGTTCGTGCCCCGGTCCGGGAAGATGCCACGTGCCGCGGAGCGGCTAGGCCCGCGAGCCATGGCCGCGGAGCCTGCGTGTCCGGAGCCTGTGCTCCGCAACGGGAGAGGCCACAACAGTGAGAGGCCCGTGTACCAAAAAAAAAAAAAAAAAAAAAAGTGCCACATGGGCCTCAGCTGGGCCTGGTGCAGGAGGCCAGTCAATAGCACCATGGGGCCCAGTTCACTCCTCATTCACCAAATGCTAACTCAATGGAAGAGACAGGAAGACAGCCTAGCACAGAGGTTCTCAAAGTGTGGTCCCTGGTCTCTGGGAGTCCCCAGGACCCTTTTGAGGGGTCCATGAGGTCAAAACCATCTTCTTAATAATACTAATATTATTCGCCTTTTTTCAACGCTCATTCTCTCCTGAGTCTACAGTGGAGTTTCCCAGGGGCTATAGGATGTGTAATGTCGCAACACATTGGAGGTAGAAGTGGATATTCGAATCCTGCTGTTTCTATGGAGCCAGAATATAAAGAGATTTGCAAAAACGTCCAACAATGCCACTCATATTGCTCACTTTTTGGAAAATATGGTCATTGTTCACAAATAGATATGATTTATATTAACAGGAGATAAGTTTGTTATTGTTAAAAGAACAAGCAAGTAAATATTTAAAAATTTTGTTCTATTTTCTAAGACTAGAAATTAATAGCCATCAATATACATAATCCATGTGAACAAAAGCTCCTGGGGGTCCTCAGTGATTTTTAAGAGGGTAAAGGGATGCAGAGGCTAAAAAGTCTGAGCAAATATATTTGCTCTCTCGGCCTCAAATTCTTCCTCAGTAAAATAGAGAAAATATCT
The DNA here is from genome assembly GCA_004363435.1 of Platanista minor. NCBI lineage: Eukaryota > Metazoa > Chordata > Mammalia > Artiodactyla > Platanistidae > Platanista > Platanista minor. The sequence goes on from RJWK010003667.1 coordinate 17,272, forward strand.
ACCTTATAGGGTTATAGGGAGAATTAAGTTAGAAAAGCAGCTTGAAAATCACCCAAAACAGTAACTTGCACTAACTCGATGGCAGCTATTTTATCATGATGATTATTTATTTAATCAACAGGTTCCACTGGTAAAACAGGAGTGGTGGCTGCAAGTGGCAGGCCCTTGAAAAAAGTCAAATCTGGGGGCTTCCCTGGTGGCGCAGTGGGTGAGAGTCCGCCTGCCGATGCAGGGGACACCGGTTCGTGGCCCAGTCCGGGAGGGTCCCACGTTGCCGCGGAGCGGCTGGGCCCGTGAGCCGGGGCCGCTGAGACTGCGCGTCCAGGGCCTGTGCTCCGCAACGGCAGAGGCCACGACGGTGAACGGCCCGCGTACCGCAAAAAAAAAAAAAAAAAAAAAAAAAGTCAAATCTGGAATCTGTTTTGTTTCAATAGCACACGCTTTTTTTTTTTTTCTCCCCCTAACACCTTTCTATGCTTTTTTTCCATTTTCCATTTAAAAGTCTTACAGCTGGACATGCTTTCTACAGCCAATCACAGATTCCATGACTTGGCGGCCCAGTTTATGTGTTTATTTTACTTTCTCTTCCTCACAGGCATTTAAGTTGCTTGTGAGGTACAGCCTAAGGGGTCAGGCAGGCAGCGACCTGGGGATGGGATGTGCCCCAGGTGTTAGCTAAGAACCTCTAAAGAATGGACTGAAAAAGATTATACTAGCTCCTGGCCCTTAGCAAAATTTAAAAGGTACAATTACGGTCACAGAGAGCGAGGCCCTGGGCTGCCCACTGTATTCTCCCTTGGGTCATGTGTCTTCAAGATAACTGATCTCTATTTATTGCCTTTCTTACCTTAATTAATCTATTCACTTTCTCTCCCATTAAAAATATCAGAATTCAAAGATACACATGAGAATAGTAAAGCGTTAAGTTATGAGTCACTGTTGCATAATAAGGAGCTTGTCTGGTTCTTTGTCCTGAGCTCCTGGGAGGCAGCTTCTAAACTCTTGGAATTTCCCCAGTGACAGGAGCGTCACTGTTATTCATGGTGGACCTCTCAGACCACATGGGAGTTGATACGAACGAGGTGACTCACGGTGGGCAGGATAGTCTTAGAATGGGGGCTCGCCTCTGCCAGAACCACCAGCCATTTGATTAGAGGGTTGGAGCCTTGAGCAGCTACACAGTATCAGCCAGCCCTCCAGGGAGGAGATGGGGGCTGGAGATGGGAGTTTATTCATGTGGTTTATGATTCAATCGGTCCAGCCAATATAACGACACCCCAGTATAAAACCCTGCACGCAGGACTTCCCTGGCGGTCCACTGGTTAAGACTCCACGCTTCCACCGCAAGGGGTGTGGGTTCGATCCCTGGCAGGGGAACTGAGATCCCGCGTGCCGTGGGGGTGCGGCAAAAATAAATAAATAAATGAAAAAGAAAAACCCTGCACACAGAGCTCCAGTGAGCTTCCTGATGTGTTCGCCAGGAGTGTGATGTGTCTGAATCCACGGGGAGAGGACACAGAAGCCATGCACCTGGGACCCGAGACCTTGCCCTGTGTACTTCTTCATCTGGCTGGCTCTGGTCTGTACCCTTTCTGATAAAACTGGAACCATTAGGAACAGCATTTCACCAAGTTCTCTTGGTTGTTCTAGTACAGTCTCAAACCTGAGAGGGGGAACCATAGGCACCCCCACCCCGGATTCATAGTCCGTTGGTCAGAAGTGTGGGTGGCCTGGGGGCCCCTGCACGTGCAGCTGGCGTCTGAAGTTGGGGCCGTCTTGTAGGGGTCTCTGCACGAACTCTGGCTGGCGACGATCAGAAGAACCGCAGCGTGGGAAGCACTGCGCTCACTTCCTCGTTTGTCTTCATACAAAAACCCAACCACCCAGCACTCACCTTGCCTTTGTCAAAATACGATATGATTTCTTGATACAGCTTCTCTTTAAGCTCTTGCTGGGTATACACATAGTAAGTGTCCCTCTGAAGCAAATGGGGTGCACAGGGCTTGTCAGACCACTGAAAAACACACAAAAGCAACACAAGAGATTGATGCAACACATCAATTCACTTCAAGGAGATGGATGTAACAAACATTCAGCGGCAGTAATTCACAGAAATATTCGTATATGTCTTTGACTCAACCGTATGTATTTGATGATTTATTAAACACAAAAATTGCACACGCGTACACGTATACATGCCAGCTTCAAAACAAGTGCATGCCAAACGGACACGCAAGGCAGTCCCATGAAGGTCAGGAATGAGGCGAGGCTGCCAGCCATCCCGACTGTGGTTGTACTGGTTACCACTCAGTACAGATAAAAGAGAGAAATCAGAAGTATAAAAATGCAAAAAAAAAAAAAAAAAAAAAAGGGGGTAAAACTATCATGGGAAAGCATGGATCGTATTCTTCATAATCAGTCTCCATTCACAAAGGGTGTCAACTGAAAACCTACCACAAATAATGAGAGAATTAAGTAGCGGGGTCACAATGAACATATTTGGAAATAAATTAGAGATAGATTTCATATAAATAATAACCGTGCTGAAGATAACAGAAGAAATGACCGCTACAAGAATAAAGCCAAAATGATCAGATACTGAGGCACAGCGACGTGAATATACTTAATGCCACTAAATTATACACTTACAAATGCCTAGGATGGTAAATTTCATTTTCTATGTATTTAACCATAATTAAATTAAAAAGAAAAGATATCTAGGGATCAACATGACAAGGAATATTCAAGACTTCTACACAGAAACTGTTAATACACCACCGGAGGGCACAAAAGCAGACTTGGACAAATGGAAAGTCATACCATGCTTCTGGATAAGAAAATGCTATTTTATAAACATGGAAATTCTCCCCTAAATTAATTTTTAAATTTCATGATTCCAAAGTCCATGTGAAAAAATAAACCAAAAGGAATAAGGTGGAAAACTGTGAAAAAGAAGAGGAATGAAGAGAAACTACTAGGTCATAAAACATACTGATAGTTGAAACAGTGTGGTCCTGGTGCATGAATTGACAGAGACCCATGCAAAACATGTAACATCTAGAAAGAGGTTCCCCCCGACCCTCCATACAGTGATTTAGTACATATGATCAAGATGGGATCTCATACCAATGATCAAAATGTAGAAATGATGAAAATGTGGACTATACTTAATAAGCAGCATCCCTACTGAGTAGCTCTATGGGGAAAAAGTGGCATCCACACCTCATACCTTATGCCAGGATAGGAGAGCTGAATTTTCTGAGCAGCACAAACGAAAAGACCTACAGTCACCGACACTGTGGTTTCTTTCGGATCATCCCACGGTCAACAAGCCTTCCTCTCTAACCCGTATACAGTAAGCTTTCTGGTGCCCCAGTCTTGAGTATGAACTGTGAATGGCTGCCTTAGGGGAAGTGGTGAAGCAGAGGTCTCCAGTGTTTAATTCCAAAGCTTAGAACAATATACATGTACTATTCAGCTATTAGTATTAGTATTTATTTAGGTATAAAATAAAATTTAAGTTATACAAGAAAATTAATTGCTAGGGACAAGAATGGAGGCAGGGAGATGTAGTAGGAGGCTAAAACTGGTAACCTGGACCAAGATGGTAGCAATGGAGATAAAGAAAAGTGGATAGGGTGAGGCTATCAAAGAGAAATCTGCACCCCCGTGTTCACTGCAGCATTATTCACACTAGCCAAGATACAACCTAAGTGTCCATCAATGGATGAATGAGTAAAAATGTGGTATATACATACAATGGAATATTATTCAGCCATGAGAAAGAAGGAAACCCTGCCATCTGCAACACCACGGATGGACCTTAAGGGCATTATTCAAAGTGAAGTAAGTTAGACGAGAAAGACAAATACTGTATGATCTCACTTATATGCGGCATCTGAACAATCCGGACTTGTAAAAACAGAGAGTAGAACGGTGGTTACCACGGGGTGCGGGGAATACGAGGAAGACCGTTTAAGGGTATAAACTTGAAACTAGTAGATAAATACGCCCTGGAGGACTTCCCTGGTGGTGCAGTGTTTAAGAATCCGCCTGCCAAGGCAGGGCACACGGGTTCGAGCCCTGGTCCGGGAAGATCCCACATGCCGCGGAGCAACTAAGCCTGTGAGCCACAACTACTGAGTCTGTGCTCTAGAGCCCGCGAGCCACAACTACTGAGACCGCGTGCACCTAGGTGAAGCCCGCGCACCTAGAGCCTGTGCTCCGCAACAGGAGGAGCCCCCGCTCACCACGACTAGAGAAAGCCCGCGCGCAGCAACGGAGACCCAATGCAGCCAAAAATAAATAAATAAACAAACAAACAAATAAATAAATTCATTCTAAAAATAAATAAATAAGCCCTGGAGATCTAATGCTATAGCACAAACCTTCTCAATTTAAAAAAAACAAAGGAAGGAAAGTAGATGGGGTGAGGGAGGGTTTTGGACAGAGGGTCCACGATTCTTGTTTGTGCAGAATGTGGGAGGGGTGAGTAAAAGACGATGATGACCAGTATCTTTTATTAGATGCCAGTGCCCTTTAGTGAAATGGGGAGAATGGAGAGGAAGGGACGGATCCAGGAGGACAGTGGAGGGAACAGCTTCTGTTACTGTCACGCTAAGTTTGAGTTGTCTGTTAGTCATTCAGAGATTGACGTTGACAGAACAGTAAGTTGGAGGAGTCGTCAGAGCTGGAAATAATTATTGGGGATTGATGATGTAGAGTTGTATTTATATCCATGGCACAATATAATTTCCTCAGTGAGACAGTATAAATAGGATAGTAGTACTTCTACAGTTCCATATTTACTTACAGCTAACTTCTCTACAGTTGTACACATATTGATTGACAGGTGTTTTGTTTTTTCTTTTTTTAAATAAATAAATAAATGTATATAATTTTAACTGATTTAATTAATATTTAATTATTTAATTTTAATTAATAACAGCTGCATTCGGTCTTCATTTCTGCGCGGGCTTTCTCTAGTTGTGGCGAGTGGGGGCTACTCTTGTTGCAGAGTACACGCTCTAGGCTCACTCATGGGCTTCAGTAGTTGCAGCATGCAAGCTCAGTAGTTGTGGCTCGCGGGCTCTAGAGCGCAGGCTCGGTTGCTGTGGCGCACGGGCTTATCGTTTTTCCGCGGCATGTGGGATCTTCCCTGACCAGGCCTCGAACCCGTGTGCCCTGCATTGGCAGGCGGATTCTTAACCACTGCACCACCAGGGAAGTCCCCGGTTTTTCAACTACAGTGTCAGTATTAGCAGCCCGTAAGCTGTGCTCTGCTTCCTCAGGATTTATAAATAAATGATATGCACCCATATGTTCAAAGCAGCACTATTTACAGTACCCAAGACATGGAGACACCCTCAATGTCCACTGACAGATGAGTGAATAAAGAAGATATGGTACATATATAGTGGAATATTACTCAGCCGTAAAAAAGAATGAAATAATGCCATTTGCAGCAACATGGATGGACCCAGAGGTGATCATACTAAGCGAAGTAAGTCAGGAAGAGAAAGACAAATACCATATGACATCACTTACATGTGGAATCTAAAATATGACACAAATGAACATATCTACAAAACAGAAAGACTCACACAGAGAGAGCAGACTTGTGGTTGCCGATGGGAAGAGGGAGGGGGGATGGATGGGTTGGGACTTTGGGATTAGAATGGATAAACAACAAGGTCCTACTGTAGAGCGCAGGGAGCTAGATTTAATATCCTGTGGCAAACCGTAATGGAAAGTATGAAAAAGAATGTATATATATGTACAACTGAATCACTTTGCTGTACAGCAGAAATTAACACAACGCTATCAGTCAACCACACTCCAGCAAAATAAATTCAAAAGTAAGTAAATAAATAAATAATAGAAATTTCCCCAACCTTGGTCTAAAAGCTAGCTGTGCCTATTTAGAAGGTATAAAAACATTCTTGGATAAAAGGGTCCTCCTTGAGTAGGGAACTTTCCCATCAAAATCATACAGGACGCGGTCCCAAAGGGCTGGACGGCTGACATACCGCATACCTGATCCACTTACCTGCAGGAGTTCAGCATGCAGGAGGAGTGTGTAGGCAGCTTCGGTGTAGTTCTCACAGTCCCGGTGCAAATCCCGCAGCTTGTACAAGTACCTGGTCAGAATGGGAGAAAGGAGGCATTCTGCTGCCAGGGAGTTGATGGGACATTTGCCTCATGCCACAGCCAGGTGGCAGGAACAGTTACTTCCTACTCCGTAAGTCTTTGTGCTGCTTCCTGCCTGTGTGTCTTTCCTACTCTACCTATGCTACTTTGTACTCTTCGTTTAAGGCAGTGATGTTTAAAAAAATTTTTTAACGGCACAGACCCCTTTGGGAAGCTCATGAGAGCTAACGAATGTTTCCCCAGGAAAATGCACATAGTTTACATCCAAGTTGGTTTCACGTTCAGGGCTTCGTGCACGCCGGGCGTCGCGCACGGTCCTCGCCCGAGGGTGAATTTCACGTCTTTCCTGTGCTGTCTTCCCTGGTTACCTGGCCACAGCCGTCTCTATCCTTTCCTGGAATCCCGACACGATCCTCCCTCTACACTTCCTCGTATTGTACTTACTTGTGTAGCTGTCTGAAGCGTTTACCCTTTTAGGAAGAAGGCAGCATATCACATACTTCCTGCTGTCTCTCGGAGCAGCAAGCGCGGTGTTGGGGCTTATTGTTTTCATTTATTGGAGAAATGAATCACAAAGCCCTGACATAAACACAGCAAAAGCAGAAATTTCTTTCAGCTTTACCTTATGTAGATGTCCTCTCTCTTCTTTTCTTTGTAAAAATTCTACAAAAAAAAGTCACAACATACCAACACAAAGCCATTACTGATAAGCTTTGCCACAAAAACGGACAAACCACTACTTGCACTTTTCAAGTGTCACTTTTCCAAAGACTTTCTTCTTTCCCTTTAACAAATTACCCCCCAACAAAATAAAGAAGTGACAATTTATAAAGCAGGAAAGTTGAATTCTTTTAGGACCATGCTTCTGGGAAATGTGAGGGAACCTTCTAGGTGAATAGACAGCTGGGTCATACCCAAGTCACCTGATATTCTGTTTTCTCAGGGAATCAGAGGTGGTAGGTTCTTGACTTATATGAAGAGGAGTGTATGGCAGCCTCAAACCTCTGAGGTCTGTGGTCCCAGTTACAACTGTCTAAGGAAAGGCAAGACCACAGGGTTCTACCACCTAGAGGATTTCATGGACTAATTCTCTACTCATAGTATATTGTTTTAAATGCATTTTCGTCTGCGTCGAATAATCCCAACAATAAAGCAACCACATAAAAACAAGACAGAGAAACCAGGCTGAGGATGGCCTTCGGTAAGAGAGTTGAGTCAAGAGCTTATGTTGCATTTTCCATCCCTGTTTTCACATTTATCCTCAAGGTCTGAGGCAGCTGGCATCTGTGAGTTCAAAGCTGAGTTGGCCGTTCACATTAGACTCAGCAGGACACGGACTCTGGAAATATGGTCCCAGGGGACCTTTGTGTCTGCCGGATCTACATAGAGCTGCGCCGTGGGGTGCAGGGGCAGCCGGGCACTGCCCTCTCGCCCTCCCACGGGCGTGGCACGTACCAGCACGTTAACGGTACAGCTCATGCGGTTTTCCTTGCTCTCGTCATGCATGATAATGGTTCTGTAGTCCAAGAGATTCTCTAAGAGGCTGCTGACCAGGAGCGCGAATACTTCTCCGGAGCTGGAGAGGTATTTATGTTTCCGGCAATGTTCTAGAAGCCTGTGGGGCAGAGAGAGAGACAAATGCCCATGTCCCACACGGGGACTCCAGCACCGCCTATGAGAGCTGTCCATGGTCCTGGCAGCAGGTGGCGCCAGACTGCGAGACAGACACCCTTCTTGTAACTCCAGTCTACGCTAGCTAGCGTGGGTCCTGCACTTATAAGGTTCCTCGCTGTTACTCAAGTTCTACGTTTCTTTAGGTCTGTAGCTCAAGCCCTACCATCACTGAGGATCCCGGCCCACTATGCCATTCTTTGAATTTCTATTTGTATTTGGTTTTGCCTTCTGTCAATACCACAGAAATGAGAACCTTTTTGCCCAAAAGGTTTGTGTGTGCTATCTGATCGCTCTACTCATTTGAAAGGGCCATCTTTTCTCTGTCTTTCTTCTCCCTAAGGCCTAGCACTTCAGGGCATCCTCAGGGAACTCCGGAGAATCTTGGACTGATGCCCAGCCTAGAGGAACCTAGGAACCTACTACACTTCTAGACGTGTGGCTCTATGGATAAAAGTGGGAGACGCAAGAGAGAGGATATATGGGGATATATGTATGTGTATAGCTGATTCACTTTGTTATAAAGCAGAAGCTAACACACCATGGTAAAGCAGTTATACGCCAATAAAGATGTTAAAAAAAAAAAAGTGTTATTTTCAGGGAAAAATGCACAGTTGTAAATAGGTGGATGGAGGTTAAACTTTTGGTCTAAATCCTCTCCCTCTGGACCCAAATAGAGCAAAGCTTCTATAGGAGCTTCTCAGATTAGACAATTAGAAGAAAACTTTGAGAACAGGAGAAAAAAATGGGTTCAAAGCATTAGTCCAGACTCTAGAATTATTCTTGAGCACTGGAAATTTGTGCAGCCGTATTTTTCTGCATTCGTGATCCAAGAAGAATGACGGAAAAATAAGATCTGTATGTGAAAAGTCAACTGTAGGATTTTTTTTTAAAGTGTAGTTTTATTATCACTTGTAAATGTGTGTGTCTGTATGCGTGTGTAACACCTGCACTTAATTCCCTATGAGATCAGAACTGCAGAAGTGATAAATTGAAAGGTCTGAATCTCAAACAGGCAGACCAAATGGATATAGGATGAAAAGATCAACAAACGATCTTATCTATCATCCATTACAAACAAAATAAGAGGGACTTCGAGTTCTTTAAAATACAGACGAGTCATCAGTTCCATTTCTGAGTACCCCGTGTGCTAGTTCCTTCAAAAAATCTTTGAAAAGGGAAAAACAGAGTTGGGAGTGTCCCCTTCCTCAGCTCAGTCTAGTGCCCGCCACGTCCACGAAGCAGGTAAATCCCAGAAAGGCTTAGGCACGTACCCAATCAACAGGTGACAGACAGAGCTGGCCAATATCATAAAAGTTCAGAGGACATAAGAAATGAACACTCTAGGGTAGTTACAACCCAGGATGCTGGGAAGATCTGCAGATAATAACAGTAATGAACACCAGAGCAGCCAACATTTGTCCAGCATGAGCTCTGTGACAGAAACTGTGTTAATGCATCATCTCATTTAATCCTCACCAAAATACAGATCTAATCATTGTAGATGACCGGAAAAAAAAAAAAAAAAAAAGAGGCGTTGTATAGGTTAGAGCGTCTGTCCAAAGTCAAAATCCTAGTATGTGGAGAAAGCGGGATTTGAAGCACAGTCTCTCCCTCCAACATCTAAGTGTTTTTAACCACGCTTGTTAGACTGTCATTCCATACATGCAAAGGAGATTAAGAGGGACAGAGGGTGGCAGGCAAAGGTCTGTCAGGGTATGGATGGGGAACAGTGGGATAATGTGAGCACAGGGAGGGAATGAATGTGTTGGCTTGGGGTGTGGGGAGGGCAGTGAAAAGGGCTGGAGCTGTACCTGGTGTTCTCAGACATCCTTCACAGGGCATAAGGTATTTTTAAATGTAAAGTGGACCTTGAAATGTTTTTCCCTTCTCCTTTAAATTACTGCTTCGAAGCCATAATTAGAGGTGCTAGCACTTTTGTGAAAGTTCAGCATTTCAAAAACACTGGGCAAAATGCCACCACTCTGTCCATCTCCCTCTCTCCTCCATCCTATCTGTTCTCGAGGGCCGGGCTGGCCAGGAAAACATGAACATTTGACTCACAGCAGATAAACAAATGTCAGCAGTGGATGGGGTAAACTCCATGAACCCCCCCACCCCCCGAGAACCATTCATGGTGGTGACCCCAGGGATGCTGAGACTACTCGATTGGTCTGTAAGGGCAGCAGAAGCCTGTTTTTCTCCATCACTTAATGATGCAATCAACGTGAGATTTTGTTTCTGAAACACTCACAGTTTTTCCAGAAGGACCTTGTATTGTTCATCTCCTCTTCCCCCTTCCACCTCTTGGTCCAGCTTTGTGATCAACTCATTCTCAAACTGAAAGCAGAGGCAGAATTTCACAGGAGAATGCCACATTCTCAGAAGAGGACACGAAAGACATCCAGCCAACTTTTCTAGATTTGACCCAACCCCCTTACTGAATTGTAAACTAATTCCAACATACATAGAGGAAGACCCCACTTCACATCATCCATTAATATCAACACTTTCTAAAGCAGCCTTGTGCTACTCTGTCCTTTGCTTTATATTTACAGAAAAAAAATTACCTCAAACGTTATTATCCAATCACAACTATGCATACAAAAATAGCTTAATGATTCTAGTTTTCCATTTTATTTTTGGTTCTTGTCAAAGTCTTGACAATGGGTTTGCTTTTGCAGAGCTTCATAGCTTCAAAATCTTCCACTCGATACTAATATACTGTATAGATAAGGAAACTGAAGCATAGGAAAAATATATCAGGCAGACTAAGGTCTCAAAGCTAGAGACCCCTGCACCATTCCCTCAATCCACTGCAATATTTGCAAGAGATACGATTAAACTGCATGAAGTCAAATTTTATTTATCCAGAGATAAGAGTGCTTCTTGTTTTTTTGGTTTTTTTTTTTTTTTTTTTTTTTTTTTTTTTTTTTTTTTTTTTTTTTTTTTTTTTTTTTTTTTTTTTTTTTTTGCGGCACGCGGGCCTCTCACTGTTGTGGCCTCTCCCGTGGCGGAGCACAGGCTCCGGACGCGCAGGCTCAGCGGCCATGGCTCACGGGTCCAGCCGCTCCGCGGCTTGTGGGATCCTCCCGGACGGGGGCACGAACCCGTGTCCCCTGCATCGGCAGGCGGACTCTCAACCACTGCGCCACCAGGGAAGCCCCAAGAGTGCTTCTTTAGGAAACACACGCAGCAGCAAAGGCTGCTCCTGGGGCCTTGGTGGGAATATCTGATCCTATGCCTAACTGCTTTACAAAATAAAATGCAAAGAAAGAAGTTTTTAGATCACCTTTGATTTGTTTTATTCAGGTTACTGCTTCTCTATATAAAACGAAAATAAATAAGAGTTGACTCTACGTGCATTAGTAAGATGACAGGTCCACCACTCCTTACCATATGGAAATTGCCATTTCCACTGAAATTGAACTCACACTGCATCATATCAAAGAAAATGGGGATGGTGGCTTTCCGGAGCTCTACTTCGGGGGTCAGTGTGACCTCCAGAATGGGACCCACCATGGATGGGATGAATTTGATTTTGTGGGGACCTGAAATGAAAGTAAGTGAGGACATGAGAAACAATAATTTCACCGGAAGTAAAGTGCTACAATCTTCCTCCACAGGGCGCATAAGAAAAGAAAAAGTTTATGTGGGTAAATCAATTCAGAAGTGAGTGACTAAATATTGTTTTCTGATAACATGTGATGTCGTAAGACACCGACAAGTCAACGTGCACTTCCAGACACACAGAGAAATCAATCTCAGGGTTCTTGGAATTAAAATGGAAAAGAATTCATCGTGGGATGCGTGTCACCCAGGAGTGGTGTGTGGGCCTGTTTGGGTTAAACACTCACCCAGGTTATACCACATGTCCCGGATCCTAAAGCCGATTTCCTTTCTCATGTCCCCGTATCTAGGAAGAAGATCATAAACCAGGAGAAAGATGTGCAGTGGAAACGAGGACACATAATACAATGATGAGGGAAGTAAAAGAGCCTGTGCTCCTCTAGGTCACAACTAAGGTAGGTCTCGAGGCAAAATCACATTACAAGACGTGGTCGAGGGACTTCCCTGGTGGTCCAGAGGTTAAAACTTGGAAGTAAAAGAGCCTGTGCTCCTCTAGGTCACAACTAAGGTAGGTCTCGAGGCAAAATCACATTAAGAGATGTGATCGAGGGACTTTGCTGGTGGTCCAGGGGTTAAGACTTGTGCTTCCACTGCAGGGGGTGAGGGTTCGATCCCTGGTCAGGGAACTCAGATCCCACAAGAAGATGTGGTCGATACCTAAAAAAGCCCCCAAGAACTGAGCCACATAGAGGTGGGGGGACTTTTACAGCAGGACAAAGACCAAAGTCAGTGTCAAAAAATCAAAGAGAAAATGAGATTGACAAACTTTATTGAAGAGGGAAGAGCGAGAAACACTCTGGTTGCTCTTAAGCAAAAAAATAAAATAAAACACAACAAACACTAAAGAAAAGGAAGATGAATGAGGGATGACTTACACAGTAATGTGGCTGGCCTTTATATACTTATATTTGAGTAACCTTTATCCACACCAGGATGCTCTTCAAAGCACTCACATTGGGAATCTCTAGACATACATTCTCAGTGGGGCTGACAGTGTCCCCGAAGGGGTGAAAATGGGTCCATGGGGGCAAAAAAAAGCTTCCTGTTTTTATGTATAAAGTACAGATATACATTTAGTACATAAACTGATATATGGTGTATCTGTGGTATTAATATTTCATGGGGGGGGGGGCCGAGGGTGTGATTAGAAAAACATTTTCTAAAAAGTTTCCTTACAGGAGTTGACAATGGAGGAGAAAAGAGTAGAGAAGCATTGATCTAGACAGTGGTTCTTGGGTGGAGGTGAATCAGAGTCACCCGAAAATCTCTTAAAGAATACATATGCCTAGGGCTGCCCCACACCATATACCATATCAGAGGCTGGAGGCTTAGAAAATAGAAATAGGGTGGGTCAAAAGTAGATGCTGTAAATGTTCCCAAGGAGTTAGACTATGGACTTATGACCTACTCTGCCAGCACGGTTCTATGTTTTCTACTTATGATACTATTGCACCAAACATCTTTTTTTTCAAATTCTTGCTTTGGAAGCGTCTCAGAAGCCAGTACAAAAATCATACTGAAAAATTTTTCTCACTACTCCTATTTAACAAAGGTATTATTATTATATAAGCATATGTGGTCCATGTCTGGCACATAATAGATAATAAATGATAACTTTTCTTATTGCTTATTAATACTACTGCTGATGCTTTTACTAAAAATCAGAGAAGTCTTGAAAAAAAATTCATTCACATTCCTATAAGCTTAATAGAAATGTTTTTATTTCCTAAGGTTTATCTTTGCCCATATGCATATATATTTTCACATGGATTGTACTTACAGTCACACTTTCCTTTGACCAAAACCAGAATCATTAATCCTAACTAGCCACTTTATTTATCAGACTTGGCATCAACTCATTTCACTTATGGTCACTTAACCAAAATCAAATACATCCTTGAATGAAGTTATGTCATTTAAGGTATTCTAAAGAATAAGATTAAGGTGTCCATCTTAAAAATCAAATATCTCTTGATACCCACCCCACAAGGAAATCTACAAAATAGGTTTTACTTTTATCTTTGAAAGTGCAATCACTAAATCTCCATCACTTAGCCATCAATCTTAGTATTTTAGTGAGGAGCCAGAGGGATGCTAAATAATTTGCCTAGAGTCCCAGACATGCTAGCAGGGGAACAGAACTAAAATTCACAGCTTTTAAATGATAAATTTCTCAAGTTCTATTTAATTACACAGCCTTTGAGTTCCCAGGCTCTCAATGAACTTTGAACCAGACTTGAGGTGAAAGCAATGAAAGTCTTCCCTAAATCTCTCGTCACTCTTGCACACAGGTCCATTTTGAATTCTGAGCCAAGAATCTGGAGGGTGTTTTTAGGTGATGCGTTACTCTTGGCTTCTCTGCTGAAGTGACTGAGACTGGGAGGCAGACCAATGGTGGCAAAGGAGTCTGCTCTGTGAAGCATGAGACAGAGGCACTATGCCTGCAATTTGGACAAGCTGCCAGCAGATGGCAGCTGTTCCTGGTGATGGGAGGACTGGCTGGCTTCAGTGTCTCTTTATGTAGAGATTCTATAATAGAATGTGATGGTTGATTTGAAAATGAATGGGCCCCTGAGAAGAGATGTGAATCTGGGGAAATCTGAGGTCTATTAAATGGTTATTTTAAGACCTATCTCACTAACAACACGGGTGGCCACTGAACAGTAATTTCTGTGACACCAAAACTCCTGCTCCAAACAGAAATGGAAGAATCGCCTTCCCAATCATAAGCAAGTTTAGGAGGACACTTACTTTTTTACAATTTTGTTGCGCTTGGCTTGTGAGAAGGTTTCAAGCTGAAGGGACTCATGGGTGAGAAAAGCGACTGCCAAATGGAAGTAATTGTTCCAGAGCTGTTCAAAATTAATGATGTGGGTGAAAAGAAACAGAAAATAACATTAATATGGGTCATAATAAAACAGTGCCACATGGTACAAATGCACTCGCCAGAAATTAATGGGAAAAAAATCCAAAATAAAATCCATGGGACTTCCTTTTCTCTCCTGTGGTTCAATTATTCATCCCTGAAAGTTTTAATGCTTTATTAATATCAAGCTTTTAAAAATAATCCAAACTATTATATTTGTCTTTACTCCTGGGATAAAGGAAAATTGTTGCCAAGAAGTGTACCTATTTATAGTAAGTAGTTTGGCAATACTTATCAAAAGCCCTGACAATCTGCCAAATTTCTGACTAGTAAATACTTTAGGACTTTATCCTGGTAACATATTTACGGGTATTTAAAAAGATATTTAAAACAAGGAAGGCCCTCACACTGCTATTGAACATAATAACAAAATGGAAACAATCTAAATGCTCATAAGAAGAATTCGGTTAAATAAACCATGGTCCAGCCATACAATGCACTGTATTCAGCCATTAAAAATACCGTGAAAATATTTATTATCATCGAAAAGATCACAGAAAAAGTAAATAAAGTAGATTAACAGGTTACCAAAGAACTGCACAGCTCGATTCCATTTTGGCATAGGTACTTATGTGTGTGTGTGTGTGTATAAATACACACGCGTATAAACCATTTTGATATATATACACACACATATAAAAACATATGTATATACACACATAAACGTGGATATGTATATGCAATATGTATATATAATCTCCTCTGCTATGACTCTCTACTTCCAAAGTTCCACAGATACAAACGCAGGCCATATCACAGCAAAAGCACCTCACCAACAAGATGTACCCTGTAACGGAAGCAGGACCTTGTCTGCCTTCACCAGGGCCTAGAATAGTGCCCTGTACATATGACTCTCTAATATTTGTTGGATGAACGAATGAATGAAGATGGAGCTAGTGATCACCAGTTTTGCTATCACTTTGGACTTTCAAACAGCTGTTTATACAAACTGCTCTTTGGACACTAAACCGTTTGTAGGTAGAGGAATACCTGCGTGCCTACCTGCAAGCAGGTGTGTTTGTGTGTATTTGTGTTATGATAAAAAATCTGAGGCCATGTTTTCCAAAATGAAACGGTTCTCTTGCTTGGGCTGAGAACTCAAGGAACTCCTAGGTGAGTCGCATGCTTACCTGAAGTTCAAAGCTTGCCTGATCCATGAAGAATCTTGTGAGAACCTCAGCAAACTGATTTATGGCACGGAGGAAAACCCTAGGGGACGAAAACCACACTGGATAAAGAAGGCAACTTCATGCTCTTTGAAACATTTTCCATCTATGTTAAAAGCCAAAGCAAATCAAACCTGGACTTGGCAATCTAAGACCTTTAGATCTATCAAGGTCCTTAGAGACCAACAACAGCACATTCTACAGAGAAGGTCACTGAAGATCAGCTTCTTGAACTGACTACTAGCACAGCTCAAGGCTGCATCACAATTTAGCCAGTTCAGGGTACAGCTCAGAGGACAAGACAGGGCTCCTGAGCCTCAGACCAGGGCTCCTTTTGCTCCGTCGTGATGCTTATGTTTTAAAGTCTAGGACTTCGGATGCAATTGTTCCTCTAATCTGTACATAGTTGGGAAGGGTTTTTCTAATCAGGTATCAGGACCACGGAGAGTTAACGATAATGCTTATCATAGTGATTTACTTTATTTAGCTCTTTAAAAATCCTGAATCTCTTAGTATCTGTATTCAGTCCATTTCACTTTCATTCAACAAGTCTTTGTTGAGGACCAGCAACTGCAAAGCACTGGCTTAGGTTCTGCCTTGAAAGAATTATTCCTGGTCTTAAGAAATCTACAACTTGGTGGAGATCATTTGCAACCTGTAAATCGAACCATGACACAACAAAGAATATGGAAAATTCTAGGAGGGGGTATCAAAGAGGTATGGGTAAATCAAAAGAAGAGAAGATGACATCCAGATCGGATCGGCCTCCTTTGGAGATGGCATTTGAGAAGGACCTTAAGGAATGGGAGGCATGTTGATGGCCAGAGACAACGGGGCAGACACTGCAGGTGGAAGCAGCAGCGTGAGCGGAGGCACAGAACGTGGTCAGGGTCAGGGTCAGGGTCAGGGTCAGGGTTAGGAGGGAAGAGGCCAGTTTGATTGGAGGGCAAGTTGTATATAGAGGGAAACAGTGAAAGACAAGGCTAGAAAAGCAGGGTGGGTAGGGATGCAGAGGCCTTGAATGTCAGGATGATGAAGGCCATATGGAGACACTGAAAGACACCTTGCAGAGCTGATGCTGACAATCAACATGGAAGCAACGAGGAGGTTATAGCAGAAAGAAGAGAGTAGAGAGCCCAAGTCGGAGTGACCACAGTAGCCTGCATGGAATCAAGAACAGGAGCACGTAAACCAGGACCACGAAAGCGGGAGGACCCTTACTTTACAGATGGTGGACTTGAAGCAAAGAGATTTAACATGCTTCACAAGGGTCAAAACCTAGTTTCCAGCCCCAAGTTTTCAAATGCCTCCGGCCCTGCGATGGTCGGTCTCACCTGCTCTGTGTCATATTCATGACCATCCAGTCTTTGGCGTAGACATTCTTTCCAATTAGATCCTTAAACATGATAAAAGTTTCCATGAGGAAGTCCTGCAGCGAACAAAGGAGGAATGGTTGGGGGAAAACTGGGTTACACTTCATAAGCCTTTCCTCCAGCACACTGACGTAAAGGAAGGAACACGATGGCCCAGGTCCCATAACAGTCTATCTTTTGAGTAAGGTTTATAGGGATAACAGAGTATTTTTTTTTTTTAATTTTCTTTTCTATTGGAGTCTAGTTGATGAACAATGTTGTGTTAGTTTCAGGTGTACAGCAAAGTGATTCAGTTATACATATACATGCATCTATTCTCTTTCAAATTCTTTTCCCATTTAGGTTATTACAGAATATTGAGCAGAGTTCCCTGTGCTCTACAGTAGTTTCTTGTTGGTCATCTATTTTAACCACAGCAGTGTGTATGCAACAGAGCATTCTTACAGGTATCCTAACGATTTGATGTTTACATCATACAATCTGATAAGGAAGAGGATTAAAAAATTGTCTGTATTTTATAAATGATAAACCTGAGACTGTTGAAAACTGAAACGACTGGCTTAAGGCCATAAAAACCAAGAAGCTGGAGAGCTGGGAAGAGACCTTGGGATTCTGGATCCCAAGTTCAGAGCCATAATATCTTGAGTCCTCGGCTGCCAATGTTGTCAGAATAGATCTACTGTACTTCAAATGAATTCACCAACAACTGTGAGAAAACTGATACCTTTTTTAAACTTTTTGATGTCTTTTAAAAATTGAGTTACAATTAACATACTAACATATTATATTAGTTAATTAATATTAACATAATATTATATTAGTTTCAGGTGTACGACATAGTGATTCGATGGTTTTATACATTAGGAAATGATGACCACAATAAGCCCATTTCCCATCTGTCACCACACAAAGTTGTCACAACACTGCTGACTGGATTCCCTATGTGTACATTACATCCTGGGACTTACTTACTTTACAGCTGGAAGTTAGGATCTCTTAATCCCCTTCACCTCTTTCACCCATCTCTCTACCCTCCTTCCCTCTAGCAACCACCAGTTTGTTCTCTGTATCTGAGTCTGAGAAAACTGACACTTCTAATAACTCTGAGTCCAATTCTCCCTTATTATTATTAGAACAGAACAAAAATGCTGTAAATAAGAAGCAGAGTCATGATTCATCCTCTTCCAGGAATGTTACCATGCGTAGCCTGGGGGGAGGGTCCGAAATGGTCCTTAAGAAGAGATTATAGCAGTGGATCATCATGTCTGTAGAAACTAGTTAACAAAAGCCCAGTGTTGAAAAAGCAGCCATTCTACTCGAAAGAGGGCTAAGAGGAAAAAGTAACTCAGAACCATCGGGCTAAAAATCAAAGCTAAAAAGTTTGGAAAGCTTTTTAATTTATTAGTTAGTTAAATTTAGACATTTTCCACTCAGATTCCTGAAATGAAAATCCAGTTCAATTTCTCTGGCACTAAACCGTGCAGTTCTAGCTCATGAATGACATCACATACAGAAAGAACACAGGGCTTGGGAGGCAGGGGGCCTGGGTTCTATTTCTAACAATATTCCTCTGAGACCCCGGTCCTGTTGGCTAACCAGTACACTTCGGATGCCAAACAGCCTAGGAATGGGAGCAATTCCAGCTCTCAAGTCTGTGCTACTTCCTTCTGGTTCAGTGGAGAGTCAAACTTTTCTTCCCTCCATTCTGAAAACACAGACATAGCTCACAAGTTTTTCAGTTTTTCATCATCCATTTTAAGTACATCCATTACTTATCAACTATCCTATTAACTTTCTTCTACAAGTCAACAGGAGTTGATGGTCTGTGGAACAATGATGTAGATGCCGGTTATCTATTCTGACGCCAGCTCTATATTCAACTCTCCTGCTCTCAGTGAACTGTAAACAGTGATGACATAATAAAGGCAGTTCACAGATAACCCCAGGCCTCACTTCATCTACCACCTTCCCAAAGTCTTTCAAGTGATTTCTTCAGAAGCAGCAGGAGCGAGAGAAAGGACACTCCACTGGAGGTCAAAGGGCTGAGCTGCACCCTGCAGTTCTGCCACTGATGACTACTGTTCCCTTGGGGACAATAATCCTCTTTTAATTAGATGATGCAGAGGAAGAGCTCACCACTGTCCTGGAAAATAGGAGTTAAATCTGGCTTGTTTGTTTTTTTTCTTCTTTTTGCTTACTTAAAGGAGCCAAATTGTCAAGAGTTTGAATTTAGTATAACTTTCTTTATTCTTCCTGCTTTCGGAAGGAAATCTGAAAAAAAGTCACGAAACTATTTTTATATTAATTTTATCTTACATAATAATAATATTATACATGTAATTATAATGTAATAGCATTATCATTATTATAAATAGTTGGTTCTCATAGCTAGTAACACATGCCAGGCACAAAGTGAGGCATTTTCCACATGTCCACTCAATACTCACATTAACTACCTCCTGCCCCCAGGTAGGTACCATTCTACAGAGAAGGAAATTGAGGTTTAGTGAGGTTAGACAGCGTGCCCAAAATTTCATGGAGGGAAGCAGAATAGCCAGAATTCAAACCCAGATCCAGGTGTTCTAAAGCCTGTGTTCTTAAACCCACTACGGAGGAGAAACACTGCTACCCTCGGCTTCCACCTCTCCCCACCTCTCCGCTCTTCCTAATTCTCTCGCCCAGCACAGCTACAGATCGCTACAGATTCCTGTACCACGCTGCCAGCCAGAGCGTGGCCTACGTGGAAGTCCACATAGGACTCCAGACTAAGCCCCATTAAGTCCTTTATTGTGGCCCAGGACAGTGCTCTGAGGGTTCATCACTGGATCGATTACAACTAATAATAATAAACAGTACAATTCCTTGTGTGTTTTTCCATCATGTAGACCTCACAGAAAGGAGAGTGACTGGCAGAGAAAGAGCTGGATATCCTTGGGTGTACTGGCCACACGCTATCAGTATAATAAAGGCAGAAAGGAGAAAATCTAGAGCATAAAGAAAATTGGAATACGCACAAATGATGCAAAGTTACCCAGAGCAAAGATGAGTGCAATGAGACCTTGCCTGTTAATACAGCTCCCTGTCCAGCCCACTGCTTCACAAGATAAGACAATACCTTCAGGGACTTTTTTTTTTTTTTTTTTTTGGCCACGCAGCTCGTTGTATCTTAGGTCCCCGACAAGGTTAATTAAACCCAGGCTACGGCATTGAAAGCACCAAGTCCTAACCACCGGACGGCCAGGGAATTCTCATCTTCAGGCATGTTTAACAGCCACTAACAATTCCCTGAAGGGAAGGATCCTGCGGAAGCATCCAGAGACCTAACTTAGCCTCTTGGGCCACCTTCGGCTGTACACTTAATAGTAACTATGAGAACAATTTTCTTGTTTAAAACAAAAGAGAATGGAATATTTTCAACTGACGATAACTTACAACTGTTAACCTGGGGCAGGTATTACCTCGTTTTGTTTCCCTCTCCAGGGAATACTGAAAAGTATGACATCAACCACATCTTAAAAGACCATGAACATCTCTGCCTCCTAAAATCCTTGCCAGGGCATGGGTGACTACTGTCCCTGAAAATGAGACACTGTCCTCTTCTGAGAGCAAAAGAGGTCACCCAACTGTTTCTAAATATGGGCTCTCTCTAAATCCAAGAGACTTAGGTGGCTGCGTGAGGACCTCCTGCTATAGGTACTGTACTCTTTTTCAAATCCTGTGGCAGAGAAAAACTCTCCCTCTTGTAATCACTGTGGAAAGCGACACAGCATTCGGAGGTGTGTGGCAAGAGAACCCTAGACTCATGATGCTCAGTTCTGCCAAAATATGAGAAGTCTTAAAGTTACCAGGATCCGATGAAGACAACTTACAATAATGTCTTGTCTGGTCTTGAAAGTGCTGATATAGTGCTTGTAGTGGCTCTCGTCCATCTGCCGCAGGATGGCAATCATGCAAGCAATGAAACTCCCCTGGAAGGAGACCGAAAACACAAATCCCAGCTCCTTAGACCACCAACTGACAAAGCAAGATTTGGGTGCATGTACTTTGGTTTTCCCCACCCAATTAACTATGCAGGGACCCCAGCACGCTGGAAACATACTGCATTCTAAAGGTCCAAAGGCATGTGCTTTGCAGTTTCTGCTAAAAATAAGCTCCTTCCAGGTTTGAGTGAAGCAGTGTGGAGGGCTTCACTCATCCTATGAATAGCCATGACCTCTGAAATCCTGCAGGTCAGGGGATACTGACTGTAAGATCTCAGCTAGATGACGAGTTAAGCTGTAACAACTTGCAGACCCTGAGTTGCTTGTTGAGACAGAGGTGTAATAGAGACGTCCAGGGAGAAACGGCCAAAGTATTTAGATCATTTAAATAAATTTGAGCTTGGAGGAAAGCAAAGAGGAAAAAGAGAGGTCGTAAAACGGAGTGGGAGAGCAGAAGAGAGATGAGGAGAGCTCCCTGCTGGACCACTTCAATGTCATTCCACCAGCTCTAGAATCCTTTGGCCAGTGATTCTTAGCATGTTATGCTGTGTAATTGTGGACCTGGTTTGAAGAAAGGGATCGGATACTTACACGATTACCATCATTTCCATTTTTGAGGCCAGGAATTAACATATTCAACTTGCTTTCCCTTAGTCCAACCATATTTGAGCCACAGACTTAATTTTCTAGCCAGAGGGCAAGTACCTAAGGTAGTATCCTCTTGTATTCATATAGTTATGAAAACAACATAAATTTAAGTGAACTTGGCACAGAGGAGGTGAAAATGCAGCTGTTGTAGAATGCAGAGAGTAACTTCTTAAACACAAAAACAGTGAAATACTATCCATGTACACCTCTCTCTGAATGAATGACTTAGGTCTCTTTTGTTTAAAAAAGTTTATTTTTCTAATTATAAAGTGATGTAAATTTATTGCACTAAGGCTTTGATATATATTGCCAAACCAGCATATAGTTTGCATTACCATCAGCACCTAACACTATTTGTTTCTCCAGGCCTTTGCCAAGTGTTTGTCCAAATTTTACCCTTTCAGGAAAGCCTGTTTTTTTATTCTGGCTGCACCACGCGGCTTGTGGGATTCTAGTTCCCTGACCAGGGATCGAACCTGGGTTCCTGGCAGTGAAAGTGTGGAGTCCTAACCACTGGACTGCCAGGGAAGACCCAGGAAAGCCATTCTTTTTTTTTTTTTTGGCGGTACGCAGGCCTCCCACTGCTGTGGCCTCTCCCGCTGCGGAGCACAGGCCCCGCGGCACATAGGATCTTCCCGGACCGGGGCACGAACCCATGTCCCCTGCATCGGCAGGCGGACTCTCAACCACTGCGCCACCAGGGAAGCCCAGGAAAGCCATTCTTAATCAGCTTTCATAAATTGTAACTCTTCTACCTTAACTCCCCTTATCCCACTCATTTTTTTCTCCATAGCACTTAAAGCCTTCTAATACTCTGCCATTTATGTTTTTGTTATTGTTCTTGCTAGAATGTAAGCTTCTCTAAGGTACTGATTTTTGTCTGTTTTGTTTCCTGATATATCCCCAGCATCTAGAACAGTGCCTGGCTTACAGTAGTTTCTTAATACATATTTGTTGAATAAGTGGTTTTTATTTACCATAGCAATTTGGGATAGTGTTTTTCTATGTCCTCTGATTAAAATCTAATCAGAGATTTTAGCATCACAAAAGATGCACCTTTAGTAAAAGATGCTTCATTTTAATGATGCTACAACTCGACCTTTCAACAGTTACCTCTGGTCTCAATCACACTTTTTTTTTTCAGCAGCCATGGCTCACAGGCCCAGCCGCTCCGCGGCATGTGGGACCTTCCCAGACCGGGGCACGAACCCGCGTCCCCTGCATCGGCAGGCGGACTCTCAACCCCTGCGCCACCAGGGAAGCCCTCAATCACACTTTTTATCTGACATTTAATAGACATAACAGGTGGAGAATAAGAGGCCAGGGCAACACTGGCATTTCTAACAGCATGCTAATCCCAAGTTCTTTAAATGGTTTTTCCTTGAACCACAAGGCCTGGATGGTACCACAGGGCACCGATTTATAAGCACACTAAATATCACGGGGAATATGATGCAAAGGGGAAAACTGACTTTATCAGAATTCCTCTCATGGTGACTACAGTGCACAGTTGGGAACATAACTTGGTGAGCTGCTGCGGGTGGGCATGGCTGACAGCATACAAGGCGCTGCCTCCAGGCTGGTTGCCCAGGGCCAAAGCCCACCTCAATCACCTGGTGGTTGTGTAACCTTGCTCAGGTTTTTGCTCGTTTCCTCATTTGCAAAATGGAGCTTGGTGTGACCTTTCAATGAAATATAAAGTGCTTAAGATAGTTTCTAGCACACACCCCAAAATGAGCTAACAGTGACTACTACCATTATCATCACGCTGACTGGACATACTGATACTATTACTGTTATCATTCTAACAAAGGCGGAGCCACACAAAGCATGCGTACATTGAGAATTACAGCTAAACTGCTTGAGACAATAGAGGAAATGCTAAATGCAGTCAGCTAAACCCCTAATTTTCTGCTCACCAAGGCTCTTATTTTCCTGAAATAAAATATTAAGCAAATATTTAAAGAGCAGTAGGTCAAATGGGTCCCAAGTTCTCAGTCCACCTAGGGTGCCTGCATATCTCAGTGGGTCTCTGCTTTAATATATTATAAGAGGCTTTTGTTTCACCTTCCAAATGAGCAAGACTCCGTAAGAATGGATCCGCATGATTTGTATCGGTGAGATCTTTTAAAATTTTCCCCCATTCGCCTCCCCTACCTCCCTGGTGGATCATTTTCCCTCAAGAGAAAATCAGCATCAGATTTACTCACAGTTATAACAAAGAGTCACTCATCCAGGGGGGCTGTAACGTTCTAGACCCCATTCATTTCCCGAGGGAGCTATGCCACCCAGCCTGCAGCGCAGACTGGAAACTGGGGTGGGAGGGGCCTACGTGAATTTGGTCTCAAGACACCGCTCCCCAAAGCCCCCCCAGTGGGCAGGTGGGATGGGACACTAAGAAGCTGCAGTGGCTGTGTGGTCCCCTGGGCGACACTCACGATGTGGGGAGACTGTCGGCTCATCCCAATCACGGTCCGGTTGATCCTTCTCAGCAGCCGTTCCATTATCAGCTGTACGTGCAGCGCCGTGGGACCCTGAGGGGGAAACAAGGGATGGACACCACTTCTTCTGACTCAGCTTCACTTTTCTTAAAGAAACCTTGGACTGCTGAGAGTTCTCTTTAACTCTCATTCTGGCTCTTCAGTACAAAGCAATCTCTTGTCCAAAAGGGGGAAACACTGTCACAGAACGATACATAATGTTATGAAGGAATCTGCTGAACATAATTGGTGCTAACATTTAAAAAATGAACGTGGAGATGCAGGGCAAGAAAGCGTCTCTAATGACCCAGGTCATCTGGGCTCGCTGAGAGCTTCCTGTAGCCAGCAACTCAACAGTTTATGGGCACTCCCACTAGCACGAGGTACTCGGTCCTGAGGCTGAGTAGATCAGGTTACCCAGGACAATTTGGCGCATGAGTGGGAAGAAAAAGGCAAAAACATGAAGTTCTTGCTACCAGCTCTCTAGGATGTAAAAAAACAAGAAATTCAAGTCAAGGAGATTGTTAGGGACTGATCATTCGCATTCAAAAGTCCTGTGTTGAAGCTCTAACCCCTAATGTGATGGTATTTGGAGATGGGGCTTTTGGAGATAGATAATCAGGTCATGAAGGCAGGGCCTGGGACTGACAGGTTAGTATCCTTATAAGAAGAGACACCTGAGAGCTTGCCCTACCAAGGAAAGGCCGTGTGAGGACACAACGAGAAGGTGGCCATCTGCAGGGCAGGAAGAGGGCCTCACCAGGACCCAACCATGCAGGCACCGTGACCTTGAACTTCCAAGCCCCAAGAACTGTAAGAAATAAATTTCTGTTGTTTAATCCACCCAGGCTGCAGTATTTTGTTTCGGCAGCTCGAGCAGACTAAGACGGGGATTTACTATTCTGACTCTGTCATGTGTGACCATGAGCAATTATTTAACTTTGTGGAGCTTCAATTTTCACAGCTGCAAGACAAAAAAGAAGAGATCCCGTACAGGAATTAGCTGGGCTGATGCACCCAACAGTGCCTCATGAATGTTCAGTCTTTCTTTTTCCTTCTTTCTTTTCTTGTGGTTTGATGCTGTACTCCTTCAGCTCCAACTTATCAATATTCAAGTTGCCTTTTCAAAGCCTTTACCCATTACTGCTTCTTGACATTCAAATCTCCTGCTTAATGCTTCAAACAACTAGATCACTGCTATTTATGTAATTTTATTAAAACACCAAGTACTGTTAGCGTCCCCTCTCCCCCACCCTCCCTTCTTTCCTTCCTTGCTCTTTATTATTTCTCTGCTGGCTTCCTATTTCTTTAAATGAAAGTGATTCATAACACCTGCCTCTCTGTAGGAACATGGGTGTCGTGTGGCCGTCATGGGGGTTAGCAACTATGGTTTGTCTTCGACTGAAAACATTCTGCAAAGGTCTCCAGCCTCTTGAGTGGAGGCTATGACAGGTCTACCTCTAGAACATGGAAAATCCAGGCAGTGTGGCCCCAGGTTTTTTGAGGGGGAGGAGATGAGGTGAGATTAAAAAAACAAAAACACATCATTTCTACTAGGCTCCAGAAGGAAGGATCAGTTTCAGAGAGAACATAAAATGAGAACTTCTCAGAAGCTCCGGTAGATCTACAACAGTGCTGTCGGGTACCGGAGGTGTAAAAGGGTAGAGATTTCTACCTGACAAGTCTAAACAGGGCTCTGGATCTGAAAAGTCCTCAGCAGGATCTCAGTGATGGGCAAACTGGGCCACTCAGGAAAGTCAGCCAGTAGCAGCCCCAGCAGTAGGTGGATCTCCCTGGACCTAGATTTGCATGACAGATTCTAGCCAGGAGAAGCCTCTCTAAACACCTCTAAAATGGGTGCAGCCTCCCCCAGCGCCCAGGTTCTCAACTGCCTGGGACTAGGAAAACCGTGCAGTGGTCCCTGTCCCAGGCCATGGGACCAGTGTATGCTGCGCTCTGCATCAGCGACTCTTTGACTCACCACATCCTTCCTGTCCAGAACTTCCAGGAGGTAGCTCAGAAGCTGCGAGCTGGCCTCATGGTCAGGCTTGCTGGAGTTGTCGTCTAACTGGCCGCTGAGCTGGTCTATCAGCAGAGGCAACAGCACGTCTCTGCACTCTGAGGGGGAAAATGCAGACCACTCACCAGCTGTAGGAGCGCCCCCCCCACCCCAACCCCAAACTGCCTGGCTCCTTCCTGCAACTCCCTCTCTGCCTGTCCCCCCACCAGCTCCCAGCTCTGGACTCAGCCCTGCAGGAGCTCCTCCAGGCCACCGAGGAGCATGTGGTTTTAGGCACAGAACTCTAGCCCTGTACCTTGACCTGAAAAACAAAGAAAATCCCACCTATTGTGGGTCCATGTAGCCAAATGTTTAAAGTATTTAATAATTTCTTTAGCTTTTTTTTTGCTTAAGAAAAGGTCAACTTGGGAATTCCCTGGCGGCCCAGTGGTTAGGACTCCGTGCTTCCACTGCAGGGGGCACGGGTTCAATCCCTGGGCAGGGAACTAAGATCCCGCATGCTGCACAGCGCAGCCAAAAAAAAAAAAAAAAAAAAAAAGCCAACTGGATACTTGCAAGCTAAGTCATACGAAACTAATAAACTAAGCACGGTATGTGCTTTTAATGTTTTTGAAATGTTCCACCTAAGAGAGAAAATGTACTCGAAAATTCCTATAAACACTGAGCTTCACCAGCACATCTCAGTGTTTCAGACATTCTGTTCATGTTTTCGCAGGCACGTGGACTTCATAGAGTAAGCTATTATCTTCCTACTATGTCTTCCTTCTGAGATCTTCACAATGATAAAATATCGTTCTGATGAGTCCAGACATTCTGGGCACTAACAGAAACGACTGTGAGTGGTGATAATACTTCCTCTACTGGAATCTTCCAGGGCATCCTTTGCTCTTCTGCTCAAACAATGCATGTTCATTGTCTCATTTATGGTTTATGCATCCTTAGAGGCAGAGGGAATCACAGCATAGTAAGAGGTTGCCTAGCCTTACATTTTCCACTTAAGAGCACTCACTAGCCTTCTGCATTCCCCCCGACTGGGTCCTTGGAACAGCTGAAATGCCTAAGCACAAATTCTGAGGCTCAGAAAAGGTCAGAGCCAAAAGGCGTGCTGATATGATCTAGTTCAAGTCCATCTTTCCATAGAAACAGAAGCTGAGACTTAGAGAAGGTCCCTCGTTCGTCCAAAGTTACATAACTAGCCAGGGGCAAGGCTAGAAGGGTTCTCCCACCAACGAGCCACGCAACTTTTCCTATTGCTGAGGTGTCCTGCCAGTCCTCAGACCCTCCAGCACGAGTCACACACTGCATGAGTCACCCTCTGGGACTCGCTGACCTGGTGGTGGCTTCAAAAGAAGCTCCCACAGCTGCCCCACCCTAGCGAGTCTTGGGTTTACTGGGAAAGAACCAGATATTGGACCTCTTTCCCATGTCAACTTTGGGACAGGAACACAGTGATTGCCACCTGGTGGCTATGTGCTTGCCTCCAGTTACAAAATGAAGAGTCTTTTATCAGTGTAAGAGTGTTCTCCTCCCCACTCCTAGCAGTATGACGGTAGTCTGGCTCTCCTACAGCTCCCCCTAAAACCTCCCTGATTTAGAGTGATTGCCAATTTCCATGGTGTAAGTCCTGCTGCCATGGTCACTCTTCAGCCACTAAGATGACATGACTGGGCATGGAGTCGAGAAGAGATGTGCATAACCAGCTCTGCCGAGCCAGTATAAGTGGCATGCAGTCCATCACTGCCCTACAGCGTTATGGCATCACTGCCCCATAACATCACTGTCCCATGGCATCACTGCCTGCCCCAGCCCCGGGTTACTGACGTTATCCTCTAAGACAAAGGAGATGCATTTGTTTCAAAGGACCGTCCTTCCTGCTTGCCTGTTACTTTATGGGGTTCCTATGTTGAGGACAAAGTTTGCTGATTAATGAAACATGACTTCAAATTAAAGATTAAAGAACACATGATTTTGCTCTTTCAGGAACTATGGGAATGCTGAACTGATTCCACCTTCTCCTTAAAACCAGTTTCCCAAGAGGTCCTCAAGTACCAGCAAACGATTGGCAAGGACATTATTGACATTAAAAAAAAAAAAAAAAAAAAAAAAAAGGCAGTGTTGGCTGAAGAGGACACAAGACTGGGATTTCTGTAAGCAGCAGTTTTTGGTGGAGACTCACCCGACTGCCGGAAAAGATTGCTCTCCACTATCTTGGTCATGCAGTTCAGCTTCTGGTGAACTAACTGGTTGTCAGGGATGCTCTGAATGAACTTGCAGAAGAGCACACTGGAAGAGAAACCCCAGTAGTCACTGTTTTCATTCGGCCGAGTTCAAGGAAGCATTACACTCTTCCCCTCTACTGGGAAATTATTTGGGCGTGGACAGGTTTACCTGGAACTCTCTCCCCAGTGACCTGAGAGTCTGTCTCTAGGAAGCAAAGGAGAGGCTGTATTCTGTGCTCACGCCAAGGCTCAGCCTGGGAGCTAAGTCAGCCTAAACTGGCAAATTAGTCAGGTCCATCACTGCTTTGCAGACCTACCTTCACCCTCAATTTCTGGAAAAGTCTTTTCGGGCTACCTCCACCCCAGTGTCAATCACCATCTGACTTGGCATTTCGGGGGTACTTAAGTATAGGGCTGGAATCATATTATTATGTACTTTTTTCTGTAGTTAATTTTATGTCTGTGTGCCTTGTTTCCCTGGAGAAAGTGCAAACCTCTCTGAAGGCCTGGCTTTGTGTCTTCTTTTATGGCTTCCACAGAACTGAGCACAAAAAGGTGTTCGGTCAGTACGTGTTAGACGAATCACAGCATGTGTAGCCGCCTAAGCTCAAGCCAGCAGGGGAGCTGCTTCTCTGTTAAGAAACAAACGTTTCTGGCTATTTACCTGAGCTCAACTGGATCGAACACAAGTTTGACGTCATTAATGATGCTAGGAAGGTACTTCAAGGCTGCCCCCTGCAAGAAAAACACCGAAGGCATATTCAGTTGCCAAGCAGGACAAATACAGAATTTCCTGCTTGATCCCAGGAAGAAACGACTGATGCTGGGATCTTGAACAGGGAACTGGACACAGACACTCTCGCAATGAAGAAGAAAGCTGATGTTGCTCTACACGATCTCCCAAGATCTTTTTCCTGAAAAGTCCAGAGGCACAGCTTTCTGCCCTCACCACCCAAGAGCTACTGTCCATTTAGAATTCAGTTTTCTACCCAAGGAAGTAGTTAAAATCTTGACATCTCCCTCACAAAGTTGCCATAGAGAGCAAAAAATAAAGCTCGAACTTGAGTCTTTAGGGATTACATATTTTACCTCAAAAAACTGATAATGATGAAGACGATGGGGACGAGGGGCTTCTGGGAAGAAGGGGAGCCCTAAGAATAAAGCCTGTTGCTTGATTCACCTTCAGGATCAACTGGCTGAATTCACAGGGTCCAGAAATGCCATTCAAGGGACGTCTAAAAGGGTAGCCTGTCATCTTGGGTGAAACGTCCATTTAGGTCTTCTGCCCATTTTTTGATTGGGGTGTTTGTTTCTCTGATACTGAGTTGTATGCGCTGTCTGTATATTTTGGAAATTAACCCCTTGTTGGTCACACTGTTTGCAAATATTTTCTCTTAGTCTGTCGGCTATCTTTTCATTTTCTTTATGGTTGCCTTTGCTGTGAAAAAGCTTTTACGTTTGATTAGGTCCCATTTGTTTATTTTTGCTTTTATTTCTTTTGCCTTGGGAGACTGATCTAAGAAAATATTGCTATGATTTATGTCAGAGAATGTTTGGCCTATGTTCTCTTCTAGTTTTACGGTGTCATAGGTTATATTTAGGTCTTCAAAACAGGCACATGAAAAGATGCTCAACATCGTTAATTATTAGAGAAAAGAAAATCAAAACTACAATGAGGTATGACTTCACACCGGTCAGAACGGCCATGATCAAAGAGTTTACAAATAATAAATGCTGGAGAGGACGTGGAGAAAAGCAAACCCTCTTACACTGTTGGTGGGAATGTAAATTGGTAGAGCCAATTTTTATGGAAAACAGTATGGAGGTCCGTTAAAAAACTAAAAATAGAGTTACCATATGATGCAGCAATCCTACTCCTGGGCATATATCCAGAAAAGATGAAAACTCTAATTTAAAAGATACAGACACCCCAGTGTTCAGAGCAGCACTATTTACAATAGCCAGGACATGAAAGCGACCTAAATGTCCATTGACAGGTGAATGGATAAAGAAGATGTGGTATATATACACAAGAGAACACTCCAGAGCAGTAAAAAGGAATGAAATAATGCCATTTGCAGCAACGTGGATAGACCCAGAGATTATCATACTAAGCAAAGTCAGGAAGAGAAAGACAAATACCATATGATATCACTTATATGTGGAATCTAAAAAATAATACAAATAAATTGTTTATAAAACAGAAACAGACTCACAAACATAGAAAAGTTATTATTTTCAGTTTTAAGGTATCACTTTGGTAACCTTATGGTTACCAAAGGGGAAGAGAAGGCAGGGATAAATTAGGAGTATGAGATTAACAGATACACACCACAGTATATAAAATAGATAAACAACAAGGATTTACTGTATAGCACAGGGAACTATATTCGATATCTTGTAATAACTTATAATGAAAAGAATATATATATATATATATATACACACATACACACACACACACATATATATATTTGAATCACTTTGCTGTACACCAGAAACTAACACAGTATTGTAAACCAACTATACTTCAATAAAAATTAAATAAATAAATAAATAAATAAATAGCTTGTCTTTGGCAAACCAACATTTGAAAACACCAATGTACATAAAAGTTAAAACAAAGGGATTTCCCTTTACTTTCTATAAGTCATTCCAAAATTAACAAGTTTTCCACGAACTAACTAGGATTAATTTTTTTTTATCTCCCACCATGGCCAGTTCTATGTTACCCCAGAACATCCTCACCGACAGCATTAAGAGTTACTCAAGCTGACCTTGATCTTGACAGCTTCCTCCAGAGGCCTGTCCATCAGCATATTGAAAGCGAGAAATAACTGGCGGATTGAATTACTAAATTCATCTCCATCTTCACTTTGGCCATAAAATCTTCAGAGAAAAAACAGAAGGCGGGGAAAAAAAAAAAAGAGAGAAGGAGGTCAGATTCTCCATCTTTAAAAGAAGTCTTCCAACAGATCTGTTGCCTACACAATGCTGGAGGCCCATGCCTCACTGGCCACCTCTTTATACCGTGCACAGAGGAGTCACACGTGCCCTTAGGTGGTTCAGGAAGGGGGCCAGTAGCTGGGAAGTTATCCCCACCTGGACTAAAGGAAGGTAGTGATTTGTACATAAAGTCCTACAAGAGAGCTCTCCCACTGGCCCCCTGAAGCTGTCTGAAGGCCAGTCTTGGTGATGTCCTCCATCCTAGTGGCCTGCGGGCATTTCCGGCACAGAGCGGGGAACGGCCAGAAGCAGCTTTGCCTCAAGTAGCGGATAAGCCCTGCATGCAAACCTACCGTCCTCAGCTCATTAGCAGAATGTCCAGCACGCAGGGGACTCCCCGCCCAGCTACCTTCCCTGACAGCCCAGTCTTGTCACCTCCACGCCTCCCCTCCTCCCTCTCTCTCCCCTTCTAAACTTTGTGCCTAATCACTCTGCCATTTGAATCATTCTGTCTCCCCGCAACAAGCCCTGATCATTTGCGTTCAAGTTTCAGACAAGGGGTAGAGAAGCTGCTCAACCTAGAAACGTTCTGAGCCCAACCCAGTCTGCAAGCCCAGTTAGCATCCTTCTATCTACTGAACTGGCCACACTGGTGCCGACCTGCCTCCAGGACAGGGTCCTCCCAGGACACGAGCTGCCTTGGTCTTTGCTTATTCGTGCTTGTTTGATTAAAGTAGGCTATCAACTGAAAAGTTGGTTCTTTCTCATAAGTAGAAATCAGAAGGTGTTTGGCCCATTTCTCAGAAACACAAAAGTCCCCAAATTGTAGTCCAAGTGCATTTACACTGGGTGGCAATCTTACCACCACCTGTCAAGAGTAGGGATAGTTTGCACTTAGAATTTTATACACACACTCAAGTACATACGTACACGCATATACACATTAACATTAGTCTCCTCCGTTCACCTGTATCTTATATGGTACTCATGGAATATGAACTTCTCAGAAAATTATTCAATCAGAGGGTTTCTGCTAATCCTCAATTCATCCATTTTGCAGAACTTTAGAACTTTATTTGCAATTTAGTCCACAAAGTATATCAAAATTAACATACCCAGAACAGAACTCACTTGATTTTCCTGTTCATCTTTAAATAGTCCACGTCTTGGCAAACAGCACCCCAAACCTAGAAGTTATCTACAGTTCTTCCCTTTCTCCCATTCTCCCACCAAATCTAACAGCAAGTCCTATTATCCCTTCCCGCTAAATCACTCCACTCTCTGTATCTCCTCAGAGACAGAGCCACTGGTATCTCACATTTGAACTATAACAGCCTATTAAGTGGTCACCCAGGTTTCACTCTTAACCCCTGATAATCCACTTTCCACCCAAGAGATGAGATGATTACATAAAATGTCAGCTAGATTCCACAAACCCTTCAGTGGCTTCCCGTGACACCTGGAATGAAATCCAAACTCCCTGCTGTGACCTAGAAGGCCCCCATCATGCACCTGCCTGCCAGGCTGCATCCTCCCATTCCCAGGCTCCACAGTCCGGCAACATTGGCTTCTCTTGATTCTTTAGCTGTTCCTGCTCACTGCACTTCTCTTCCCTGAGATCTTCAGAGGCCAGCTCCTCATCTTTCAGCCTCAACTCAAACCCCAGCGCCTGGAGAGGCCTCTCCCACCAGCTCAGCTCAGGCAGCCTTCCCTGGTCACTGTCACATCAACGTCTTCCCTCCTGGCTCTTATCCATCTGAGGTGATCTTGTGGGTTTCTTTCTTTATTATACGCCTCCCTGGCCTCGACGTAACCCACAAGCACCATCAGAGCAGGAACCTTGTCTCATCTGCTGCTAGATCCCAAGATCTACTAGCAGATCCCCAGATCTAGGGCTAGGAGGGAAGGCGTTCATGTGAGACAGTGACCAGGGAAGGCTGTTTGAGCTGAGCTGGTGGGAGAGGCCTCTCAGAACTGGCATCTGAGTTGAGGCTGAAAGATGAGGAGGTGGCCTCTGAAGATCTCAGGGGAGAGAAGTGCAGTGAGCAGGAACAGCTAAGGCAAGCGCCCTTGGTGGGGGCGCCGAAGGGTGTGTGGGAGGAATCAAGAGAAGCCAATGTTGCTGGAGGGCCTGGCACCCTATCTCTGTGACTTTAAAAAAGAGACTAACAGGACTGAGCTTCTCAATGTCCTATTGTGTCTATCAAATCCAAGCAATCAGAGAATGCAGACTACCAGACTCTCTATCCCAGATCAAGCTCTTCTTTAGAATGAGAAAACATCAGGGGGAAACATATCCGAAAACAGGCCATTAGGGACTAAGTTCAACACAGCCACTCTCTTAGTTCATCTCATGGGTTAATTAACTTGGCTTTTCCTTTGTTATCATGCAATCTGACAGTGAAAATGATGGCCCAGATGCAACGCAACATCATGAAGGGTAAAAGAGCTAGTGGATCATAAGTGGAAAATATTTTTTTAATTTCCTCAATGAAGGTTTTTTCTTTCTATGTTTTTTTGTTTGTTTGTTTTGGCTGTGGCGGGTGGCATGCGGGATCTTAATTCCCCAACCAGGGATCGAACCTGTGCCCCCTGCACTGGAAGCGCAGAGTCTTAATCACTGGACTGCCAGGGAAGTCCCTCTTTGTATGTTTTTATGAGGCTTTTTATTGCTGGACATCAGGGTTTGCTATACAAACTTTTAGGTAAGGGAATGTTCCCTCAGTAGGACATCCTAACTGAATATGTGGAAATTCAACATAATTACAAAACACAAAGATCCACCGTAAAAGACCACCTGGAGAGAAGCGGGGACTACAGAGGCTGTGTATATGCTCTGAGTTGGGCAAACACTGCCTGCTTCTACTAGGGAAGGAGGAGCTGTCATTCGTCCAACTCAACTTTTAAGTCATTGAACATGTTTAAAAACCATAAAAATGTACAAATTCATTGTAGAAACTTTAAAAAATGCAGAAAGGATAAAAAATAGACCTACTTGAAGCCCTCTTATCTACAGTTTACTCATATCTAACCAGCTTCCAATCCTGAAATATTTTTGAAATGAGATCATATTACACTTATGTCTTCTACCTTAGTTTTATTACTTAAGAACCTATCAGGGTTATCCTGCCTCATTAACATACCCTACATTTGAAAGGGCTGAATGTACATACTTTAACATAACTTTTTGTTTATACCTGATGGATTTTTTTTTCCATTAGAAAGATGTTTAGATGGGGTATTATTACTGGACAAATGTGATATCTTCCTTTGCTCTGTGTGTGTGTGTTTGATTTTTTATTCACAGTGCCAAATTTCTGTCCTTAAGAATTTATCTTCCTATCAGCAATAAAACACAGGGCCAATTTTTGTCCAATCTCACCAAAGGATAAAGATTTTTCATCATTCTCTAATGTGCAGGTAAAGATGGTGTGTGTGTATCGCATTTTAATAGTATAAATTTCTTTTTAAATTTAAGTGACCATTTGAAGTTTTCTTTTGTAAATTGTTTTTATTTTGTAGTATGGATATTTATCATTCTTTAGTTGATTTTTTTTTTTTTTTTTTCCCCACCCGGTACGCGGGCCTCTCACTGTTGTGGCCTCTCCCGTTGCGGAGCACAGGCTCCGGATGCGCAGGCTCAGCGGCCATGGCTCACGGGCCCAGCCGCTCCGCGGCATGTGGTATCCTCCCGGCCCGGGGCACGAACCCGCGTCCCCTGCATCGGCAGGCGGACTCTCAACCACTGCGCCACCGGGGAAGCCCTCTTTAGTTGATTTTTAAGAGCCTTTAATTAGTAAATCTATTGACCTTTGAACTGTACTATAAGTTACAAGCTTTTTTTCCACGTTAATTGTTTGCCTTTATGATTTTTTAAAAAACACAAAGTTAAAAAAATACACATGCTCAAATCACAGGCTTGAAATCCTCTTACCTACAGCTTTACTCGTATTAACATATTAGCATGTTATCGATCTAGTTTCCAAACCTGCCTTAGAAAAATATTGTAACAGTTTGGAAATCCAGCTGTTATTGAAGGGTAGAGATGGCACTGGAGTTGTGGGCATTCCCAGAAAAGTTATTTCCTCATTCTTGACTTCTATTGTTTTTGATGGAACGATTATTCTAGAAATCCAAACTGGGAATTATCATATCTCTGGGGCTTAGTTTTCCCAGGTACGTAAGCCCGGTGTCAGCAAAGAAACACACACCTCAGGAAACAACTCCTCCAAACAATTGTCACTACTGTCCATCTGCTCCCAACAACAGCTCATGATCCTAGATTTATACACCCAACGTCATCATGAAGCCCGTTGCTGTACTAAATACAGTCTCATCACAGGAGCCTGACTTCCTAGTTATTGTCACCAACAAAGACTTTCAGTAAGTTGCACATTGTAGTCACCTGCATCCCTAAGTCCTGCTGTCACTACTGCCCTAGAAATTCTGCTGATCCAAAAGGACGTCACATGAACCTCCTTTAACGGTTGCGTAGTCCACGCTCATCTTCACCCTGAAGTTCTGAAATTTGGCAGCCCCATGACCCAGCTGCTCACAGAGCTGAACATGAGCATAAGGATTAAGGAAAAATATGGCAAGAGAGGATGGAGAGCGTCAACACTGTATTACGGTCACCATTACCTCAAGTAGAGCACTCTAGACTGGATGATGAACCTAAACAAGTACTTTAAGGCTTTCAAAGCA
Source organism: Platanista minor (assembly GCA_004363435.1). Lineage (NCBI taxonomy): Eukaryota > Metazoa > Chordata > Mammalia > Artiodactyla > Platanistidae > Platanista > Platanista minor. Next base: position 53,185 of record RJWK010003667.1, read on the forward strand.
GCAAAACGCAACTCCGTCTTGCTGGAGTCCTCTGCATTCGCCACGTAAAAGTTCAGTACCTTGGAGAGTTTCCTGAAAAGGACAAGAAAGAGAAAAATGTCAATGGGGCAAAGTGGTACTAAGTGGTACTCCGGGGTTTGGGGTATGCTATATAGAAGGGAACCTGGCCTCCTGGGGAAGTAGAAATCGCAACTATAGTAATTACTTCTTCTAGAATATGCCCTGAACAGGGAAGTTAACTCCTGTGTAGTTTACTTTTCTCATTGCGGTCTAGGCTTGGAGCTTCCCTTCTGCTTAGAAATAAGGGATGATTTCTTTCCCTCTGCAGGATTTTAAAAAATGATCAAGAAATCAAAGAGTTGAAGGGACTCAAATCATGAGTATCTTTTAATCTCTAGCATGCTATACAGGCATGTTCAGGTGTTTCTGTAAGGGAGGGACTGTCTGCCAAAGGTAGTCAGTCACCTTAAAAGCAGTCTAATTCCCTCCAGTCTGCCCCAGCTGTTTGGGATCCATAAACTGGAGCCAGATGGAAACTTTACTGAGTGTGGGAAGAAAAGCAACCCATGGTTCTGAGCATCTGAACACATGAAACTGCTCTGGGATTTTTAGGTTGTTCTTTGTGTCGTTCCAGAGTCTTTGGACTAGGTGCTGTCGTAATCTTGGGCTATCTCACATTTTTGAGGGCACTGATATTTTGAACTTTCCTTCTGGGAGTCTCTGAGTTTTCCTAATATTAAGAAAAATTCACAGGAATCATGTGGAATTGATCCATTCTTGCAAATAAACCCAGATTACCAGAAACACACCACCTGGAGTGTTGCATTTGGCTCTGTGTAATAAAGACCCAATGATAGGACTTCATCTCCTGTAGCTGCTGCCTACTTAGAAAGTGAGGCTATAGGGTGGAAAGAGCCCTGTCACCGGTGTATGTGCTGCTTCCCCCAACCCAGTGGGCATTACATCCATTGTGTTAATTGGAGATTATGCTACATGACACCTCTTCTAGGTCACTTATGTTTTATTACATTTCTGGACCTTTATGCAAATAAAAGTGAGAACTTTCTTGTTTAGTTCAGAAAAAGCCACGAGGGATCAATGATCTGAATGACAGAGCAGGTCAGCAGCACTTGGCATGATCTGGCATAAGCCACTGTCAGAAAGATCTCTGCCATCTCAACTCTGTTCCAGTCACTGTCACGTTGCTCTGCACAATAACCAGAACGCAAGGCACGGGGTGACAGGCCACATCCAACGGCATGATGAGCTGAGCACTGCAGGGCAAAGCTCAGAGTGAACATTAGTCAGGGGCTCATAAACCACAGACAGAAAGAAGGCTGCACTTTGGGAAAGGTGGAGACCATTCCCTCTTACGTAAAAGAAAAAAAAACCTAAATCTTCTCATAACCTCGAAGTGATATAGTCTACAAAGCACTTGCGGTGTACAGTTGAGGGAATGACCCTCAGTTCTATCACGTCGTCATGCTTCATCCTCTGTTTGATCCCACTGGGGCGTCATGCCGATCCCAGTGACACCCGCCTCCTAAGATCCTGGATGGGGTCCTCTGTCCTGGACTGTGCTCCTAACAGCTTCAACGCCTCGCCTATAGATGCTCTGGATTCTTAAAGTACAGCCTTATCTCTTCCGTAACTTCCCAGAAAGCAGGGCCTGAATGTAATCCCTTTGCCAAGGTTAGAACAGTTAGATGGTTCCCACTTTCCCCAGGGAAGCTTAGAACAAGGTTCTGCACTTCGAGGCTAGGGTACTCAGCTCACGTCCCTCTGGTTTCTCAACAACCCGGTCCCAAGAGCACAAACCCGACAATCCAGCCACAGGCGCTGCCCAGGCCTGGTACTTACACATAGGCCAGAGTGGCACTGAAGTGCTTGTAAATGTAGGTCTCGAGGACGGGATTGAAATGCTGGAACTTGATGTCGCCTATCAGTGAAATAATAAACACCTGCCAAAGGTGAAAAACATAAATAGCAGCATAGCACAGAGCCCGGCATTCTGTCAACAAGCTGGAGCTGAACGTCCGGGGCCTTCTTTTCCTTCTAGATCATTCTGGTAGCATTCCCATGTTACTATTCCAGAGCCGAGGTCAAGTCTTGGGGCTTCTTGTTATTTAACACGAACAGAGAGAGACCATTAAGTGGCAGGCACTGTGCTAAATGCTGTGAGGAAACCAGTATAAGCCAGCACCCCTAGCCTCGGAGAGCCGACTGCCTCAGAGAGAGGGCAGGCAGTGCACAGGTAACCAAGCCAGGGAAGAAAATGGGATGAGGGGGGAAGGGTGTGGTGAAGGGTCTCCCATGGGAATAGTAAGCACTAACCCAAGGGTGCAGCTAATGAAATATTCCAGGACATTTGTCTCCTCAGTGCAGTGTGGGTGCCCCTAGTAACTGAACTCACCGGACTTCTGAGTCTCAGTTTGCTGCTCACGTTAACTCTTATCACTACCGCACACAGAATCTACTGATACAAGTAACCACTTTGCACCTACCTGTGATAAAAGAGAGCAAAACAAGGGGCACCTGGGACTTCCACACATGCCCGTTGCCAGCTGCTCCGTCCCACAGGAATCCATCTCCAGACCTTCTCCCATGGAGTCATTACCATAGACTCTCTTGCCCATAAACCTGGCCAGGTGTGATCGCAGCTGGGGGCGTTTCTCTCTTTGTCCTACATCCTTAAGTGTCAACATCCTAAACTCTTCTTGAATCTACCAGTCTCTCCAAGTTGATGAACGACCTGAAGCTGCAATTTACCTTCCTCCTTCTTTTCTGCAACATTCAGGGAAAACTCTGCCCTGAACTTTAACCCCAACAATCAGAAAACGATGCTTAGTTTGGATGTGTCAGCTTCCGCTACTCCGCTGCCACCTCCGACCTTCCCAGAGTCCGATATCCCCTCTCCTTCTTTGGATTTCTGGTCTTGGAACGGGTTGCATGTTTCAGTACTTTGGGTGACAATCTGAATTGTCTGCTGGGTTGCGTATTGTACATAATGAGACCAAGACTCATCTCTGACTTGCAAATTCACTCTCCCTTGCAAGAACGCACAACGACACGCATACACAACAAACCACAATCGTCTTTGTTAACGGTATCTCCTGGTTTAGGACCAGACAATTTTAAAGCGAGTTAGAGGGATTCCTGATTTCAAATGTAATAAAACAGCTTGTTTTCCCTAATGAGAAAGAGAAAGCTTATCAAAAGGGAAGATCTGGGCTTCCCTGGTGGCGCAGTGGTTGAGAGTCCGCCTACCGATGCAGGGGACACAGGTTCGTGTCCCAGTCCGGGAAGATCCCACATGCCGCGGAGCGGCTGGGCCCGTGAGCCATGGCCGCGGAGCCTGCGCGTCCGGAGCCTGTGCTCCGCAACGGGAGAGGCCATAACAGTGAGAGGCCCGCGTACCGCAGAAAAAAAAAAAAAAAAAAAAAAAAGGGAAGATCTAACAGGAAGCAAAGCCATAAACGTCTTGACTATAAGTCAATTGTATCTAATGTTACCTGTGGGAATGTAGCCTCAAGAAATCATCAGAGGAATGTATACAAATACATATGCAGGAGCCTATGCATCACAATTATTTGTAATTCTGAACTATCAAAAACCACACAGTTGTGAGAACAAACACTAGATAATACGTGTAACTGCTTACCAGTGCATCAAACACAAGGAAGTCATATGTTTCATCATCTGACATTTCCATCATTATGTTAAAAAGTGCGTCTAGCGTATCCTGCAAAAACTGAAGATAAGAAAAAGGGAGAGGTTATTTGGCTCCAGACTGCAGAAATTCGGGGATAATTAGGTTTCAACAGAATAGCTTTAAAAATAGCATTTTCCTAAAAATTGGCACACTTGCTTCCCAATTTAGACAAGTTTTATGTTTACATTCATCGGTTTAATTTAAAATATTGAACTAAGGATGCAGTGGCTGTAGTCCTAACTGTGAATATATAAACATACCTTAACAATTTCTCCTCCATCCACCTCCATTAACTTCTTTAAGTTGTGTTTAATGTTCTGAGGGTTCGAACGCCAATTTAACAAGCCTAACAGGTCAACTAGGAAGAACAACGACAAACCATAAACGTTAGACACGGATTAGCAGAGCAACGCACACCATTTCAGGACACAGTGACAGAGCTCTCTAGAAAAGATCATTGCTCCTAACGGTGGCTAATACCTTACGCAGTCTTTTAATTTACAGTCCCCTACCTAAATCAGAGAAAACCTTGGGGTCTTCTTTCCTTCTTCAGAGGAAAAAAAAACAACCACAAATGTACAAGAACATAAAATGATGCCCGAATAGAACTCACGTCTCTCATATAAGACATCACACCCTTACCTTCCTACCTTTAATTTGCTGCCCTGCTTAATTTGTCCCTTGTCACTACGTGTGTCTCGGTGGATGCAGAGGGGAAAATAAAACTTATATTTGATTCATTTAAATATCATATCCACACTGTAGAGCAGATTTTATTTATTTATTTTTTACCTTAAAAGAATTTTTTTTATATTGGAGTATAGTTGATTTACAATGTTGTATTAGTTTCAGGTGTATAGCCAAGTGACTTAGTTATACATATACAAATATCTATTCTTTTTCAGACTCTATTTCCCATTTAGATTATTACAGAGTATTGAGTAGAGTTCCCTGTGCTATACAGTAGGTCTTTGTTGGTTATCTGTTTTATATATAGTAGTGTGTATATGTTAATCCCAACCTCCTAATTTATCCCTCCCCCTGACCTTCCCCCTTTGGTAACCACAGAGCAGATTTTATTTGTTCCATTTTTGAGATGAGGAAACTGAGGTTTTGTGAAATTAAAGTACTTGTCTTAGGTCACACAACTGCCAGGGAGTGGTATGAATGGAATTTAATGAGATTTATCTGATTCCCTAAAACCACATCCTTGCTACTCTGTCATACTGCCTCCCCAGAGTTCTTCGAAGAAATAAACAGACGAGCAGATCAGATGGTTTGCTATCTTGAAAAGAAGGCAGAACAGATGAATGGTCCTTACGGTAAGTCTGGGACAAAAGTCTTGAGCTGTTTTCGGGTTTAAAAATGCAGAATTTGGGATCTTTAAGTCCCTTTCAGCTTTAATGAATGTCTAGATACTAAAAGTGAAATAACAGGAAAACAAAGCAGGCAGCTGGACTGTTACTACTTTCTCATTTTGTTTATTGCATCATTTTACTATTTACAGAGCATTGTCTAGTAAAAGTAGCAATATGTACTTTTTAATCAATGGATTTGTATAAATACGTATTTATAAGCAGCTGAAAACGTATTCCGTTCATTAGAACAGTCAGTTTGCTTCAGTGTGTTTCTCTTACTGGCTTGCAGACTGTTTAGTCCCTGGGAAGCCTCCAAAGCCTAGAGACTTCCCGCTGTCAACTGAATAAAGTCCCAATACCAGTCAGAGAAGGCAGTAAGGCCCCTCCTATGACCCTCCTGCCAGCCCATCGCAGTCAGACAGATCAACTCAATACTCCCCAAGCTATGGCATGCTCTGAAATCGCTCCCCGTCTTTGCATATGTCTTCCCTTTGTCTGAAATGCCCAGAAATACTTACAATACTATGTATTCAGTCAGCTGCTACTTGTACTTCAAGACCCATCTCAAACATTATTCCCTCTGGGAAGACACACCCAATCGTTCCCTGCTATCTGCGCTCCTTGTCCACATACATATACATTAGGGCAAATAATTAACAGCACACTTGGTATCTCTTTGGCTCTTCCCATACATTGAGACATTTCAGGGAAGGAACCTTATTGCATTCCTTCTTATACTGCATCATAGCACGAGCCACCTAGTAGGTATTCAATACATGCTGGATCAAAGATTGAATAGATGGATGGAAACAGAACCAGGAGTCCCAAGGAAGCTGGCAGTGTACTCAAGACAATTCTTCACTTTCTTCATTCCTTAAGTAAGTACTTAATAATAGGCACTGTGCTAGGCCTATCCACTAGGCACTGTCCACTTCCATCTTCCCATCTCCTATTTTTGCCACGTGCTAGTCAACCGTACTGTTCCATTTGTTACCTCACTCCACGCGTGGCTGCCTAAGGAAAAGGATTTGGATACTTCATCATGCTGAAGAGTCACGCAGCAGATTTAAGAATCTGCAAGGAACCCACTAACCAGTCTAGAGGTTTACTCCCTAGAGATACTTGCATGCCCCATCACTGCTAATATTAGGAATAGATTTGGCATCTGGTGAATCATAAGGTCTTAGGGCAAGAAAAGGGGTGACACGGTGTTACAGAAGCAGCCCTAGACTCACCGTGTTTCTGGGATTCATACAGGCTGATGAATAGCTCTGGTTAATTTCATTTGATTGCTGTGGAGTATCTATCCCATCGTATGGATGTACCAGAATTTATCCATTCTACTGCCGATAAACAACCAGTTGGGTTGTGGTTTTGAGCTGTCACAAACAATTCTGCTGCAAACATTCTCATACGCCTATCTGGTATCAGCAGCTTTTCTGAGGTATAAAACTAGACTACATTTCTGGATTATCAAGAATGACCACCTCTGACCATGTTAGATACTATCTACATGTTATCCAAAGTCGTCCCAATTTACATCACAGTCAGAAGTATGTAAGAATTGGGACTTCCCTGGCGGTCCAGTGGTTAGGACTCTGCCCTTCCACTGCAGAGGGCACAGGTTTGACCCTTGGTTGGGGAACTAATATCCCACATGCCAAAAAAAAAAAAAAAAAGTATGTAAGAATTCACAGTACTCTGAATGATAATCCCCAAATTTAGGGTCGTGATTACCTTTGGGAAAGGGTTAGGGACCATAACGTTGAAAAAAGAAAAGAATGACAAAGAAAAACCCTAAGTTTTGGAGTTACAAATATCTGTTCTCGGACCCAAGTCCAGCACTTATGAGTTTCGGCAAAATATTTCAGCACCTCAGCGCGGCGCTCTGATTGGTAAACCGAGGTTAATCACGACAACATTGGTGCCTTCCCGTACTAGGCTGTCGGTGGGTAAAATGAGATGTCTGAGAATGGCCTGGCACAGGTCCACACCTGCAGAGACTCCACTCCTCTCTCCCTCTCCTCTCTCCTCACCCTCCATATGGGCCCAGCAACAAAATGATCCCATATACATCAGTCTGTTCGAGTTTAGAAATAATTCATAAAATAATGAAGGTGCCTACAGGCTCTGTTTGTAACAAAGTCCAGTGGCTTTTAACTTTGGAGTCTGAATAGCCCTCCAAAGGCTAAGGAGAAACGCCTCTGGTCATGGGCTCCGAATGAAAGGAGAACAGCCACCCTCCTCTTGATCAACAAATGCCCTCATAGAGTTGATGGTTTATTCATGTTCCTCAGCTTCTTCTTTCTCAGAAGAAATTGAATTGGTTCTTTATCACTCCCATCAAATTAGAAGAAAGCAAACACACTTATTCTCTGTCACTGGGATGCTCACGATGTCACCTCGTCTTCCCCAAATCTGTCCCCTCTTCCTACCCCCATCCAGGTTGACAGCAGGTCACCCCGCTCTGGTTTAGATGAGTTTCCCTCTTTAAGTCTTCTTTGGGACAGGATATTCTTGGAGACTTTTTTCTAAAAGTATGTTGAGTGTTTTTGAGATCTAAACACTAGGAATGGGATGACAACAAATGGAAGAGGACAGTTCTACCCGATGGAAGTTTCTGTGATGATGGGAACGTTGCAACCTGTGCTGTCCAGTAGGAAAGTCACCAGACACAGAAAACCACTGAGCACTTGAAATGGGGTGAATACAACCAAGGAACTGCAGTCATACCTTCACTTGACTTTAATTAATTTAAATTTCGCGAGCTAAATAAGGCGCAGGACAGCACAGGTTTGGAACATTTAGAAGATGCGTGATGTTGGTATCAGCGCATCAGGTTGAGTACTAATACCTGTCAATAAGCTTCCTAAAGTTTTGCCTGGGAGATAATAAACAATGTAACAATATGGTAATCTCTAACCATTATCTCTAATAAGTTAATTTTACAAACTTTTATTACTTCTTTTCTTCAAACCTAGTCTCTAGGAAGGATAATCTACTAGACGTTTGGTAAACGCTGTCTCTTTCGAATATCCCTTTAGAGCCCCAAAAGTACATCGATGCTTTCTATCATCTACCATCAGAGCTAAAAAAAATAACACTTTGACATTTCACAGTTAGAAATTTGGAAAATATCAGAAAGAATAAAGAAAATAAGAACGATCATCCAAACTTTTAGAGTGATTATTTTTAGCCTTTTTCTGTGTACATATAATAATGACGATGACAACAGTTAACACTCATGTAGTGTTTACAGTGTGCTACACATTGTTGCTTTGCTTCTACTTAGTTTAATTTACTTCATTCTTTGAAATAAATACTATCATTACTCCCATTTTAAAACTGAGGAAACCAAGTCACAGAGAGATCAAGTGACTTGCCCAAGATGAACCAACTAGTAAGTGGCAGAGCTGGGATCTGAACCCAGGCAATAGGCTCCAAATTATCCTCATATATTTAAACAAAACCGGGATTTTACTCTACATAGTGTTAACAACATTTTCCCATGTCTTTGACTGTTTTGAAATATATTTCACAGCTGCATATATTTTATCATTTAATAACATTATATACTTTAACCTGACCCCAACGATTGGACATTTGGATTCTTTGCACTGTTCCCCTATTATGAATCACAGGGAAACATCCTCATATGTAAATCTTTGTGCACATCTCTCATTGTCTATTTAGGTTCAATTTCTAGGGGTCACAGTACTGGGTCAAAGGGTCTGAATACATTTTAGATCTTTGATACACCGTGTAAATCATCTCCCATAAACATTATACTACTTAACCTCATATCAGCAGTTTATTTTTGTTTACTTTTTCCCTAACAAGGGTTACATCATTGATACAGTTTTCTCGTGTCTTCCATAAAGCTGAGAATGCCTTCTGGCTTAACTTTTAGTGTTTTTTTTTTTTTTTTTAACTAATTAATAGACTTTATTATTTTTTTGAGCAGTTTTAGGTTCACAGAAGAATTAAGCCCAAAGTACAGAGAGTTACCATATACCCCTTCAAGGCTCCAGAGTTTCCCCTATTATTAACATCCTGCATTAATTACTGTGGTACCTTTGTTACAAATGATGAGTCAACACTGATAAAGATTATTAACTGAAGTCCATCGTTTAAGTTAGGGTTCGCTCTGTGCAGTATATTCTGTGGCTTTTGACAAATGTATAATGATGTGCATCCATGTACCCATTAGGGTATCATTTAGTATATAGTTTTACTGCCCTAAAAATCCCCCGTGCTCTGCCTATTCATCCCTCCCTCTCTCCCAGAGCCCTTTGTAACCACGGATCTTTTCATGTCTCCACAGTTTTGCCTTTTCTCTGGCTTAATTTTTAGTGCCTGCTTTTACTTTCCCATATGTAACGGCTCTGAACCTCACTCTGTTGAGTCTATAATCAATTGTCCAAGTTGAAATACTATCCATATTCTCTACGCAACCAAGATTCATCAAAATAAACAATACTGACGCGTTCTAAAGATCAAACACATGCTATCTGATCCTTGAGTGTACCTTATATCTCAGCTGTTTTGTCTACCTTATCACTTCCCTAAGGCAGAGCCCCCAAATCTTCTCAGAGGTCAAAGGGACTAATCCTCCACATAGCACAGGGGACAAAGAATTTCTAAGGTAAGTCCCCAAAGCAGCTATTTCTTGGATCACTATATTCAGCAGGACTCCTTACATATTACATAGGTTAAATGAATAAGAAGCTGTTATTGGCTATCAAATGTCATG
>RJWK010003668.1:0-62980 GCA_004363435.1 Platanista minor
TCATACCCGTACACATAATTCACCCTTAGTACCTGTAAAATATATGATAAGGGCATAACTTAGTCCCTCAAAAACAAATATATATTTTAATGCAATATAAGTATTTTTGTACATACATTCTTATATTATGATGCCTTTATTTTTATCAGCTATATTTCTAAAAAGTGGGCTTCATTAATGAAAATATATATGAAGTTTTGTTTTTAACTAATACTACCAAATCGCTTGCCCTCTTCCAAAATAGCAATGCAGTTCACAATCCAGTCAGCAGTATGGTGCCCATTACAACACCTTCTAAAGTATTGTACATTTTTAACCATTTAAAAATTCTCCAGTATAATAGGAAACTGTTGTTTTAGTTTGCATTCTTAATTACTAATTTGCTTGAATACATACTTATAGTTTAGTGGCCTGTTCACATTTGAAAATCCACATATTTTAAATATTTATTTAATTAAATCAGCTAACATTTTCATTTCAAGTACCTCTGTTTTCTATATTTTTCTTATACTGGCATATTTAACTAATTTATACATACTTATAAATACTGTTTGATATTTGTCTCTGTCATGTTGTTTAAAGATTAGTATTTGTTTGTTTACACTTTCATTCCTTGATGCCACCTCAAAAAACTCTAGTTACAGTTCTTTTCAGAACTGAATCAAATTAGTCATTCTACTTCAATCCCACTAGTGGTCACAATACTATTATTCTGTAAATACTATTATGTCACAATAGTTATACACGCAAGTGTTTAAAAAAACCCAATAAATATAACCTACATTTTGGAAATTAAATTGTTTAAATACTTTCCTTCACTTTTCTATTGTTGAAATTAGATCTGGAGATAATATATGTTATCATACATCTTTTACATAGGACAAATAGGAATCAGTTTACAGCCATAGTCATAGCAAGTATAATCTATTTATACTAAATATTCTTGTATATATGGTCACTGCAACCTGAAAAATTGCTGACAAATTTTTTAAAAGAAAGTATTAACTAGCTAATTGGATGTAGCTAGAAAAATTATATTTTCTTGAATGTAACAGTACCCCTAAAATACAAACCTGCATTTTCCTCAGGAAAAGATCCCAGAATATTTTTCACCATTTTGAATACACAGAGATCTAACAACGTATAGAATATTGTTAAATGTCTACTTGGAATGTTAATTTACTAGTTTATATAATTTGTTGGAGAAATACTTAATCTTAAATTTGGTCATACATGATTTTTACTGAACTGAACTCTTTAGAGTTTAGAGTTAGTCTAAGTCATTAGAGTCACAATTTCCTTATGCATTTTCCTTCTGATGATTTCTTTCATTTATTTTAATTGTTTTCTAATGGTGACTTATACGAGGGCATCATTATACTATCTAAGACCTTGAATTTCTATTAGCTGCAAAGATGTAAACTTGCTGAAATTGGGATTCTTGGATAATCTTTTTCCTTCAGAGCTTTGAAGCTATTTTTCCATTTCTTCTAGCTCTTCTAAGACAACTCAACTTTGTTCTTTTTTTTTGTAAATTGAATTTTTTTTCTTAAATTATTGGAGATGACTTTGTTGTTGTTGCTTGAAAATTCCAAAGAAATATAATTTAATGAAGGTCTCTTGATTACACTTAAAGGACTTTCTTATGTTTTTACAATTTTCAGTCAGAGTTCTTTCTTTTTAAATTAGGAACTATTTCTTGAATTATTTTTGTGTTTTAGTTTCATTGCCTCTAGAGTTTCAGCCTTGATCTCCTGGAACTCTATGCCTTTATTCATTTCATGGTGAAGGGAAGATGAAAATGAGCAAAACAAAAACCTAGTAGTAAATCACCAAATGTGAGATGTAGTGTCTTATTTTTGCCTGGAGGAGACTGAAAGAGCAAGAATCATAAGTATGATAGCTGCAATAGGAACTGTCTCCATCCTACACAATATTTATGTTTCCGAACTTGCAACTAGGGTATGCTTCCCCACTGCTTTTTATTGCCACTTCTAGAATATTCTCCTCTTCTTTTCCCTAATAACTCCCAGCTTTATTTGCTTATATTCAGACTACGCCACCACCTATTACAATCATCACCTGACTCCTAGAGTTTTTCTCTCTGATTTCTCAAAGAAACTCCAAATTTATGTTCCTCACCCTAAGACTGCTCCTCGTTTCTTACTTATTTCAATACCCCTAAAAGACAAGCTTTCTCACTTCCTGGCTTCTTACTTGATCACCTCTACACCAATGATTTGGACTTTCGTTCTACTTCTGTCACTCATTTACCTGAATATACACTAAACCTTGTCTATACAGTAATCATTATTTCAGTGGTAAGTATCCATCTTCCTCCCTTTACCATCTATCTTCCAACTCATTCTACATTGTGGTCTTTTGACTGCAACAGTCCTTTGACCCCTCTGGAACTGAAAAACTATTAGCTCTATGAACTTTCCCCTATTCATCATCTGTCCTTATGCTGTGACTTCTCTCATCACCTAGACTAAAATCAACTCTCATTAAACTAATTATTTTTAATATAACCACATGTGTCTTACTATGTTCTTGCTCTATCACACTTGCTTAACAAAACCCCAACCCTAGTTAAAACCTGGTGCAGCTTAACTTAACCTGGAAAAAACATATAACCATACAGACCGATATATAAAATTCCTGACTGTTTTCCTCACTGTATCTTTAGTTTCCCAGTCTGCATATTATATATTTCCCTGGTCTGTTCAGTCTTCTACTTGACTATTCTATTCATTCTCCTATCTCCTCAAATCTTTAATACTATTTCAGTCTCACTTTCAACTTAGGCTTATTATTTTACTGAGAAAATTAAACAAATGAGACTAGAAATTCCACAGGCTTTGCTCACCACACTCATCTATGCTTTTTTTTTTTAGACTACATATATATATATTTTTTCACATTTATTTATTTATTTTTATTGGAGTAAAATTGCTTTACAATGTTGTGTTAGTTTCTGCTGTACAATGAAGTGAATCAGGTATATGTATACGTATATCCCCTCCCCCTTGGACCTCCCTCCCACCACCCCCCATCCCACCCATCTAGGTCATCACAGAGAACCGAGGACGACCTCGGTGCTATATAACAGGTCATCCACTAGCTATCTGTTTTATACATGGTAGTGTATTTATGTCTTCTATTCTTCATAGCATCTGAAACAGATCCCTTTCCTCTGTTGACCCCTACATACTAGAGATAAATTGTGCACCTATCTAAGGGCAAAGATACCACATTTGCCGTTCTCATACCTATTCAAAGATGTGGATTCATCATGTTTCCCTTCTCTCTCCAGCATAATCAATCTCTCTTCTCTCTGTTAAAGCATACCCATTTCACATTCATTAAACATGTTAGTATTACTCCCAGCCTAAAAGCAAGGATACCACATTTCTTGACCTCACATTCTCTCTGGTTACAACTTATTCTCCACCTCCATTTCCAGCCCAACTTCTCACAATATTTGTCTGTCTCCAACGTAGCACACAGAATGACACTTTTAAAATGCAAATTATGCCATGTCACTCTTCCAGTCGTTTCTCAACTCAGAGTAAAAGCTCAAGCACTTACAGTGGCCTAAAAGGCCCTACATCGTCAGTCCCCATTCGCCACCCTGACCTTACATTCTACCACTCCACCCCTACAGAGTCCATGATAGCCACACTCTGTTCTCACATATGCCTGGCCCTTCCTCTCCCACTCCAGGTCCCCTGTGTATATAGCACCAGCCATGTACAAGGCTCACTCCTCATCCCTCATAAGTAATTTTCTAGTGTCATCATCTCAGACAGGCTTCCTCCACCCAGCCTGTTTAAGATGGCAACTCCCATAATATTCTTTGTACCCTTTGTCTCACTGATTTTTCTCCATAAATCTAGCACTTTCTAATATATTTTAGAATACTGATTTATTTATGTAGTTAATTAGTTGCTTAGTTGGTTAGTTAGTTTTCTGCCTTCTTCCAAAAGAATGCAAAATTCAAGAGACAAGTGTTTTGGAATTTGTTCACAGTGGTAATTTCAATACCTAGGCATAGTCTGGTACGTGTTATGTGCTCAATGAATTTTTATTGAATGAACAGATAAGTGAATTAATAAAAATAATCTGCTAGACATAGGCACTTAGTTCCCCATCCATTGTGTTGTTTATATAATTTCACAAAGTGGAAAGTGGAAAGTCTAGAGAAACACATATACCCTGCGGCTTCCTGGTGTTGTGGGCAAAAACTCCATTTGCTACAGGTAGGAAGTTACAAGAATCCAAATAGCATGGCAAAAGCTCAAACTTCAGCATGCTGGTCAGTAGTTGCAGGAAATGCAGCCTTAGACAAAGAATTAGGGAAAAAAATGCCCTAGCATCTCCTGTGCTGGAGGCTTCTAATCTCCTACCAGTGGCTTCCAAGGGCAGATCCCAGAGCCAGAGAAACACAGCTTTCAGGAATTAACAGATCCCTTAACACAGACCTTGCATTAGGTAGACAAATAAGGCAAGTGTGAAAAATGGACCTGAAGACAAAACTGCCCAGGGCCAGAACACCACTGTTCTAAGAGAGTTTAGAAGTAAATTACAGAAGGCAGCTAGACAGCTGTTCTCAAGTTACTACCTTGCCAGGAAATTTATAATGGACTTTACATTCTTACCGATGAATGAAATATATTCAATAGGAGTTAGATTACCCCCAAGAATAGAGAACTGAAAAACATATTTGAAAATAGAAGTCCCTTGTAATTAGGATCAGAGGTGCAGTTTGAACTCTCTATGGCATTCATGGTAAAATTTGTGTTACCCCACACTAGTTATAAGTGACCCAAGGAAATCCATTTAGAACTTGCAGCATTTCTTCTTTAAAGGAACACAGTAGTACTTCAAAGTCAAAGGAGCCCTTGGAGCTTATTTCATCTCACATACACTCAACGTAGAGTAATCCCAAAATTGCAGTCAAACTCCAAACTCCCCTGTCTGCCAGGGTTCCTTCCATCTAGAAATGACTAATGCACAAAGATTCTCTAGGCTGATTCAGAATGGATTATAAATATTATCAAGATTAATATTCATGAACAAAAATAAAACAGCCACTCTTAAAACTCATCCAGTTGTTGTCAGGCACTATCATAGAACTGTCAGTAGGGAAACTGCACCCTGACGATTGTGGTCATTTTACAACTTATTCATATTTTTATCTCCTATGGATCACCTTAGTCTTCTTTCTGTCAGGAATGTTAGGTGATGGGATAAATAGATATAAAAGGAAGACACCTTTTTTGATACTCATTCATTTTTCATCAACAGAAATTTGTACTCACAAAGGAAAATAGAAAGGTATGCTGGAGTATGTTTGGGTGTGCTGTGTGCGGCTGGAGGATAAAAGATTATAAAAACTAATCAGAGATGCTGTGGCGGGAAGCTAATTGACTGAAACCTGGTAGGCAACTGAACTGACCTGTGAGGCTGCTGGACGAACACAGTGCACTGTGATAACCATGAAACCTAATCCTGTTTCTGCATTTTAGTGCGTGTGCTGTTTAATCTACTCCTGAGTACATGCTATTGAAAAAAATAGAATCTCTATCAAAAAAACAGGTTGCTTTGTTTTCATAACATGTTGTTTAAAATTATTTTACATTTGGTTCCTTGCTAGACAAGACTGAATCTGAAATGGAATACTTCACAGTATGAGATCGTAAATTTGAAACAGTGCTCTGTTCGGTTTAATTGACAGCAGTTTCTAAAACTAATGATTTTATTTTTGTTTTGTTTTTTGTTTGTTTTTGTTTTATTTTTTTTCAGTATGCGGGCCTCTCACTGTTATGGCCTCTCCCATGGCGGAGCACAGGCTCCGAATGCGCAGGCTCAGAGGCCATGGCTCACAGGCCCAGCAGCTCCGCGGCATGTGGGATCTTCCCGGACTGGGGCACGAACCCGTGTCCCCTGCATCGGCAGGCGGACTCTCTACCACTGCGCCAACAGGGAAGCCCAAACTAATGATTTTAAAATTTTCTCTATGAAGCAGTAAATCTATCAGAGATACACACAAGGAAATGCACATGGGATATGGTTAAAATGTGATTCATTCTGGTGAAAAACTGGAAACAACTTAAACGTCCAACAAAAGGGACAACAGGATGGTAAAATAAACTGCAGTTTATATGTACAAAGAATACTATGATCTTTCATGGAACATCCCTTCTTCTGGGCCCCTGTTTTCTTTTTTTTTTTCTGTTTGTTTGTTTGTGTTTTTTTGTTTTGTTTTGTTTTGTTTTCATCTTTATTGGAGTATAATTGCTTTACAATGGTGTGTTAGTTTCTGCTTTATAACAAAGTCAATCAGTTATACATATACATATGTTCCCATATCTCCTCCCTCTTGCATCTCTCTCCCTCCCACCCTCCCTATCCCACCCATCCAGGTGGTCACAAAGCACTGAGCTGATCTCCCTGTGCTGTGAGGCTGCTTCCCACTAGCCATCCACTTTACGTTTGGTAGTGTATATATGTCCATGCCACTCTCTCACTTTGTCACAGCTTACCCTTCTGCCTCCCCATATTCTCAAGTCCATTCTCTAGTAGGTCTGTGACTTTATTCCCATCTTGCCCATAGGTTCTTTACAACATTTCTTTTTTTTTTCTTAGATTCCATATATATGTGTTAGCATATGGCATTTGTCTTTCTCTTTCAGACTTACTTCACTCTGTATGACAGACTCTAGGTCTATCCACCTCACTACAAATAACTCCATTTTGTTACTTTTTATGGCTGAGAAATATTCCATTGTATATATGTGCCACATCTTCTTTATCCATTCATCTGCTGATGGACACTGAGATTGTTTCCATTTCCTGGCTATTGCAAATAGAGCTGCAATGAACATTTTGGTACTTGACTCTTTTTGAATTATGGTTTTCTCAGGGTATATGCCCAGCAGTGGGATTGCTGGGTCATATGGTAGTTCTATTTCTAGTTTTTTAAGGAACCTCCATATTGTTCTCCATAGTGGCTGTACCAATTCACATTCCCACCAGCAGTGCAAGAGTGTCCCTTTTCTCCACACCCTCTCCAGCATTTATCGTTTCTAGATTATTTGATGATGGCCTTTCTGACCAGTGTGAGATGATATCTCATTATAGTTTTGATTTGCATTTCTCTAATGAATAATGATGTTGAGCATTCTTTCATGTGTTTGTTGGCAGTCTGTATATCTTCTTTGGAGAAATGTCTATTTAGGTCTTCTGCCCATTTTTGGATTGGGTTGTTTGTTTTTTTGTTATTAAGCTGCATGAGCTGCTTGTAAATTTTGGATATTAACCCTTTGTCAGTTGCTTCATTTGCAAATATTTTCTCCCATTCTGAGGGTTGTCTTTTGGTCTTGTTTATGGTTTCCTTTGCTGTGCAAAAGCTTTGAAGATTCATTAGGTCCCATTTGTTTATTTTTGTTTTTATTTCCATTTCTCTAGGAGATGGGTCAACAAGAATCTTGCTGTGATTTATGTCATAGAGTGTTCTGCCTATGGTTTCCTCTAAGAGTTTGATAATTTCCAGCCTTACATTTAGGTCTTTAATCCATTTTGAGCTTATTTTTGTGTATGGTGTTAGGGAGTGTTCTAGTCTCATACTTTTACATGTACCTTTCCAGTTTTCCCAGCACCACTTACTGAAGAGGCTGTCCTTCCTCCACTGTACATTCCTGCCTCCTTTATCAACGATAAGGTGACCATATGTGTGTGGGTTTATCTCTGGGCTCTCTATCCTGTTGCATTGATCTATATTTCTGTTTTTGTGGCAATACCATACTGTCTTGATTACTGTAGCTTTGTAGTACAGTCTGAAGTCAGGGAGCCTGATTCCTCCAGCTCCGTTTTTCGTTCTCAAGATTGCTTTGGCTATTCGGGGTCTTTTGTGTTTCCATACAATTTGTGAAATTTTGGGTTCTAGTTCTGTGAAAAATGTCAGTGGTAGTTTGATAGGGATTGCATTGAATCTGTAGATTGCTTTGGGTAGTACAGTCATTTTCAAAATGTTGATTCTTCCAATCCAAGAACATGGTATATCTCTCCATCTATTAGTATCATCTTTAATTTCTTTCATCAGTGTCTTATAATTTTCTGCATACAGGTCTTTTGTCTCCTTAGGTAGGTTTATTCCTAGATATTTTATTCTTTTTGTTGCAATGGTAAATGGGAGTGTTTTCCTGATTTCACTTTCAGATTTTTCATCATTAGCGTATAGGAATGCGAGAGATTTCTGTGCAGGAATTTTGTATCCTGCTACTTTACCAAATTCATTGATTAGCTCTAGTAGTTTTCTGGTAGCATCTTTAGGATTCTCTATGTATAGTATCATGTCGTCTACAAACAGTGACAGCTTTACTTCTTCTTTTCTGATTTGGATTCCTTTTATTTCCTTTTCTTCTCTGACTGCTGTGGCTTAAACTTCCAAAACTATGTTGAATAAGAGTGGTGAGAGTGGGCAACGTTGTCTTGTTCCTGACCTTAATGGAAATGCTTTCAGTTTTTCACAACAGAGGATGATGTGGGCTGTGGGTTTGTCATAAATGGCCTTTATTATATTGAGGAAAATTCCCTCTATGCCTACTTTCTCCAGGTTTTTATCATAAATGGTTGTTGAATTTTGTCGAAAGCTTTCTCTGCATCTATTGAGATGATCATATGGTTTTTCTACTGCAATTTGTTAATATGGTATATCACGTTGATTGATTTGCATATATTGAAGAATCCTTGCATTCCTGGGATAAACCCCACTTGATCATGTTGTATGATCCTTTTAATGTGCTGTTGACTTCCGTTTGCTAGTATTTTGTTGAGGATTTTTGCATCTATGTTCATCAGTGATATTGGTCTGTAGTTTTTTTTCTTTGTGACATCCTTGTCTGGGTTTGGTATAAGGGTGATGGTGGCCTCGTAGAATGAATTTGGGAGTGTTCCTCCCTCTGCTATATTTTGGAAGAGTTTGAGAAGGATAGGTGTTAACTCTTCTCTAACTGTTTGATAGAATTCGCCTGTGAAGCCATCTGGTCCTGGGCTTTTGTTTGTTGGAAGATTTTTAATCACAGTTTCAATTTCAGTGTTTGTGATTGGGCTGTTCATATTTTCTATTTCTTCCTGATTCAGTCTTGGCAGGTTGTGCCTTTCTAAGAAGGCATCCATTTCTTCCAGGTTGTCCATTTTATTATCATATGGTTGCTTGTAGTAATCTCTCATGATCTTTTGTATTTCTGCAGTGTCAGTTGTTACCTCTCCGTTCTCATTTCTGATTCTATTGATTTGAGTCTTCTCCCTTTTGTTCTTGATGAGTCTGGCTAAAGGTTTATCAATTTTGTTTATCTTCTCAAAGAACCAGCTTTTAGTTTTATTGATATTTGCTATCATTTCTTCATTTCTTTTTCATTTACTTCTGATCTGATCTTTATGATTTCTTTCCTTCTGCTAACTTTGGGTTTTTTTTTGTTCTTCTTTCTCTAATTGCTTTAGGTGCAAGGTGAGGTTGTTTATTCAAGATGTTTCCTGTTTCTTAAGGTAAGATTGTATTGCTATAAACTTCCCTCTTAGAACTGCTTTTGCTCCATCCCATAGGTTTTGGGTCGTCGTGTCTGCATTGTCATTTGTTTGTAGGTGTTTTTTGATTTCCTCTTTGATTTCTTCAGTGATCACTTAGTTATTAAGTAGTGTATTGTTTAGACTCCATGTGTTTGTATTTCTTACAGATATTTTCCTGTAATTGATATCTAGTCTCAGAGCATTGTGGTCAGAAAAGATACTTGATACAGTTTCAATTTTCTTAAATTTACCAAGGCTTGATTTGTGACCCAAGATATGATCTATCCTGGAGAATGTTCCATGAGCACTTGAGAAAAATGTGTATTCTGTTGTTTTTGGATGGAATGTCCTATAAATATCAATTAAGTCCATCTTGTTTAATGTTTCATTTAAAGCTTGTGTTTCCTTATTTATTTTCATTCTGGATGATCTGTCCATTGGTGAAAGTGGGGTGTTAAAGTCTCTTACTGTGAATGTGTTACTGTCAATTTCTCCTTTTATGGCTGTTAGTATTTGCCTTATGTATTGAGGTGCTCCTGTGTTGGGTGCATAAATAATTACAATTGTTATATCTTCTTCTTGGATCGACCCCTTGATCATTATGTAGTGTCCTTCTTTGTCTCTTCTAATAGTCTTTACTTTAAAGTCTGTTTTGTCTGATATGAGAATTGCTACTCCAGCTTTCTTTTGGTTTCCATTTGCATGGAATATCTTTTTCCATCCCCTTACTTTCAGTCTGTACGTGTCTCTAGGTCTGAAGTGGTTCTCTTGTAGACAGCATATATATGGGTCTTGTTTTTATATCCATTCAGCCAGTCTGTGTCTTTTGGTGGGAGCATTTAAGCTGTTTACATTTAAGGTAATTATCGATATGTATATTCCTATTCCCATTTTCTTAATTGTTTTGGGTTTGTTATTGTAGGTCTTTTCCTTCTTTTCTGTTTCTTGCCTAGAGAAGTTCCTTTAGCATTTGTTGTAAAGCTGGTTTGGTGGTGCTGAGCGCTCTCAGCTTTTGCTCGTCTGTAAAGGTTTTAATTTCTCCATCAAATCCGAATGAGATCCTTGCTGGGTTGAGTAATCATGTTTTCAGGTTTTTCTCCTTCATCACTTTAAATATGTCCTGCCAGTCCCTTCTGGCTTGAAGAGTTTCTCCTGAAAGATCAGCTGTTAACATTATGGGGATTCCCTTGTGTGTTATTTGTTGTTTTCCCCTTGCTGCTTTTAATATGTTTTCTTTGTATTTAATTTTTGATAGTTTGATTAGTATGTGTCTTGGCGTGTTTCTCCTTAGCTTTATCCTGTATGGGACTCTCTGTGCTTCCTGGACTCGATTAACTATTTCCTTTCCCATATTAAGGAAGTTTTCAACTGTAATCTCTTCAAATATTTTCTCAGTCCCTTTCTTTTTCTCTTCTTCTTCTGGAACCCCTATAATTCGAATGTTGGTGCATTTAATGTTGTCCCAGTTGTCTGTGAGACTGTCCTCAGTTCATTTCATTCTTTTTTCTTTATTCTGCTCTGCAGTACTTATTTCCACTATTTTATCTTCCAGGTCACTTATCCGTTTTTCTGCCTGAGTTATTCTGCTATTGATCCCATCTAGAGTATTTTTAATTGCATTTATTGTGTTGTTCATTGCTGCTTATTTCATCTTTAGTTCTTCTAGGTCCTTGTTAATTCTATTTCCAAGGTTTTGGATCATCTTTACTATCATTATTCTGAATTCTTTTTCAGATAGACTGCCTATTTCCTCATTCACTTGTTAGGTCTGGTGGGTTTTTATCTTGCTCCTTCATCTGCTGTGTGTTTTTCTATCTTCTCATTTTGCTTATCTTACTGTGTTTGGGGTCTCCTTTTCGCAGGCTTCAGGTTCGTAGTTCCTGTTATTTTTGGTGTCTGTCCCCAGTTGCTAAAGTTGGTTCAGTGGGTTATGTAGGCTTCCTGGTGGAGGGGACTAGTGCCTGTGTTCTGGTGGATAAGGCTGGATCTTGTCTTTCTGGTGGGCAGGTCCATGTCTGGTGGTGTGTTTTTGGGTGTCTGTGAACTTATTATGATTTTAGGCAGCCTCTCTGCTAATGGGTGGGGTTGTGTTCCTGTCTTGCTAGTTGTTTGGCATAGGGTGTACAGCAGTGTAGCTTGCTGGTCGTTGAGTGAAGCTGGGTGCTGGCATTGAGATGGAGATCTATGGGAGATTTTCGCCGTTTGATATTATGTGGAGCTGGGAGTCTCTTGTGGACCAGTGTCCTGAAGTTGGCTCTCCCACCTCAGAGGCACAGCAGTGACTCCTGGCTGCAGCACCAAGAGCCTTTCATCCACACGGGTCAGAATAAAAGGGAGAAAAAGTAGAAAGAATGAATAAACGAATAAAAAAAAGAAAGAAAAGAAGAAAGAAAGAGGATAAAATAGAATAGAGTAAGATAAAATAGTTATTAAAATAAAAATAATTATTAAGATAAACAAAAAATATTTTTAAGTTAAAAAAAAAACGGACAGATAGCACCCTAGGACAAATGGTGAAAGCAAATCTATACAGACAAAATCTCACACAGAAGAATATACATACATACCCACAAAAAGAGGAAAAGGGGAAAAAAATAAATAAATCTTTTTCTCAAAGTCCACCTCCTCAATTTGGGATGATTCGTTGGCGATTCATGTATTCCACAGATGCAGGGTACATCAAGTTGTGTGTGGGGATTTAATCCGCTGCTTCTGAGGCTGTTGGGAGAGATTTCCCTTTCTCGTCTTTGTTCGCACAGCTGCCGGGCTCAGCTTTGGATTTGGCCCTGCCTCTGCGTTTAGGTCGCCGGAGGGCGTCTGTTCTTCGCTCAGACAGGATGGGGTTAAAGGAGCAGCTGACTCGGGGGCTCTGGCTCACTCAGACTGGGGGGAGGGAGGGGTCGGGCCCCTGTTTTCATAATGAGGAATGGCTGCTAAAGTAATTCCCTTTTCCTAACTCTTGTATACACCTCCCTGAATGATCAGTGTTGAAAAGAACATGTTCAATTAACCCTTCCATACTCTTTGCAAAGCAATCCTGTCATCTGAATGTTTATGTTCACAGTTCTTTCATGCCATAAATCATAAGCGTCAGCTATACTTCTACAGGATCCAGAGATGAGTATTACCCTCAATTCAGGGTAAAGTATTAATAAATCTACTTGGTTACCAATCTAGAGCCAGTTTCTCCTATTAGATTATCAGGAATAGAGGTAATATTTGATCGCCATCTTCCTACTTTCCCCATTTGTTCATTTTTCAATTGGTTTTACCTTTAGCAAGAAAGAGTAGTTTTTTTAAAAAAATTTTAAATCTCAAAGTCCTTGTACACCAACTATGAACACTGAGAAGCAGACAGAAGCTTCAATTTAGATACGAAAATCTATCAATCATGATGATTGCAATTTCTGTTATACTTGAAGCTTTAGATTTTATATCTTTTGTTGATTTGGTTTGGTTTTAGCTTAACAAAACACAGATATAGAAAACAACACAAAATATATGTGTAGCTTAATGAACTACTATAAGATAAACACCCTTATACACACACCCAGGTCTTGCTCTGGCATAGTCAACAGAACTTAGGTGGCTAACTCAGACTCAGAAGTCCTCCATATGCCCCATCCTAATCAAAGACCCCTGCCACCCACCAAAAGTAACCACCATTAGCTTTTATTATATTATTTCCATGAATTTCTCTACATTGATATTGCTCAAATATGCATCCTTGAGCATTATTAATAGAGTCTTTCCCATTGTTTTAACTTGATATGCCTCAACTCTTTTATTAACCTTCAGATTCTCCTTCATTACTTTCTTTTTCATGCAATTTATTTGTTTATGACCTGAGAATTGTGAGCCATAGAACTGCTCACCATCTGGATTTTGTTGATTGTACACTCATCTTGCAGTTCAGCATGTTCATGTGTCCTCTGACTTAACTTCACATTGGCAGCCTGATCCAGATATTCAAAACCAACTACAGGTGGTTTTGTGTCCATAGGAGACACAGAGTATTTGTTTATATCTCCTTTTAAATGTAAGCAGCTCAGTGATGATGCTCAATACCTACATCTATCAATTCATCAGAGTTGTAAAACAGTACAATGCTATTATTTTATTAGCCAGAATAATTTTATAAGATGCTTCTCTGTAGCTACAATTTGGTTACTTAGTGGTAAAGTCTGTATGGGAAAGATGAGATAAATACTTTATCCTTTCCTTTTATTTATCCAGTTGTCTAGATAATGAATTAGTTCCTTATCACACTTATATCATGAATTCATGGATTTAAACATATTGAATGGGTTAGCTCCACTGCAATTTTTATTCTCACTGAAACTCAAAATATCCCTCCCATCTTTGGCCAATGGTAGTGTAGTCAAATTGGCTTCAGTTACCTTTTGCCATGACTTACTAGTCCTGATAGCATTCCTGCTTTCTAGTATAGCAAGACTAATATTGTTTTTCATAGATCCTATCTATTACCACCCTCCCCAAACTGTAATCAGCCACTTCTCCAAGAAGCCCTCGTTTCTTTTGATGAAAAATTATATTTAGAGATCAAAGTCTAGGCACTTGGGATGTTTATTGTTACTGGTTTGATAATTGTTTCCAAGTCGTTTCAGTGAACAGAGCTAGGAAATATCTGAGTTCAAACTGACAATTCAAATTGCAATTCAATATGATTTTTAAACTTAATTTATTCTATATTAAATTTCCATTTTTTTCTTCCACATCAAGAATCCTGATTTTCAAAGACAGGGAATGATACAATAAAACTATTCCATAATTCCTCATTTTCTTTACCGCAAATGGCATATATAATAATTTCAGGATAAGAATACTAACAGTATCAATACTAATTATTACTCTGAATCAAGTTATAAATTATTTTTATAGGATTCTATCATTTTAATGTTTATTCTACACCTATAGTGTAAGATCATATAGCCATTATATATTATGATCTCTCTATTTTAACCTTCAACCCTGTCTTGTTTAATTTTGATCCCAGTTCCCACACGTTCTCTTCAGTGGGAGGCTCTGTCCTCGAAGTTATCTCTGGCCAGTCAATTGTGAGAATTTAGTATTTACACCACTTAGGTCCCTTGCTGTGGGTTCCTTGTGTTCACTAGCTCTTTAGTTAGATCAATGCCCTCCTAGTTTCAGCAGCCATTCTCAACGTGATTGGTTGCACTTTTCCATGTAAACTTTTAGGCTCATCTAGGGTTCTCCTGTTGTCTGGCCTGTCAGATCACCATTATTTTCCTCTGCTTTTTCTCATACAGATGTTAATAACACACAGGTCTCATGGTGCTCATGGTTCACTGGCTTGAATTTTGATGTTCATGGAGATAATTCATCCCCTAGTTTTTGGTTTTACTATCTAATTGGTTTAGTTGCTTTTGAATAGGAATTCAAGATCCAAAAATTATGCTGATACCACCTTCACTAGCTTTCCAGAAACACCTTTAGGTTTTAATGACTTAGAAGTATGGCTTATATGAGGTTTTGAATCTAATGGATTATAGCAGTTTATTCAGGCTCTATTCATGGAGATGTGAGGCATAATCCTCCCAGACTTCAGACAATACTACAAAGCTACAGTCATCAAAATAGAATGGTATTGACACAAAAACAGACATATAGATCAATGGAACAGAATACAGAACCCAGAAACGTATGGTCAATTAATCTGTGACAAAGGAGGCAAGAATATACGATGGAGAAAAGAGAGGCTCTTCAGCAAGTGGTATTGGGGGAGATCTGGACAGCTACATGTAAATCAATGAAACTGAAACACTCCCTCACATTGCATACAAAAATAAACTCAAAATGTTTTAAAGACCTAAATACAAGAGATGACACCATAAAACTAGAAGAGAATGCAGGCAAAACTTTCTTGGATGTAAATCATAGCAATATATGCTTAGATCAGTCTCCCAAGGCACAAGAAATAAAAGCAAAAATTAAAAAAAAAAAAGATAACCTAATCAAACTTAAAAGCTTTTGTACAGCAAAGGAAACCATAAAAAAACCCCAAAAAACAAAAACAAGAAGACAACCTACAGAATGGGAGAAAACACTTGCAAATAATGTGACCAACAAGGAGTTAATAACCAAAATATACAAAAAGCTCTCACAACTCAATATAAAAAAAAACCCAAACAACCCAATCAAAAAATGGGCAGATGACCTAAACAGACACTTCTCCAAAGAAGACATATAGGTGGCCAAGAGGCACATGAAAAGATGTTCAGTGTCATAAATTATTAGAGAAATGAAAATCAAAACCACAGTGAGATATTACCTCACACTAGTCAGAATGGCTATCATCAAAAAGTCCACAAATTATAAACGATGGAGAAGGTGTGGAGAAAAGGGAACCTCCTGCACCGTTGGTGGGAATGTAAATTGGTATAGCCACTATGGAAAACAGTATGGAGGTTCCTTAAAAAACTAAAAATAGAGCTACCATATGATCTAGCAATCCCACTCCTGAGCATATATCTGGAAAAGATGAAAACTCTAATTTGGAAAGATACATGCACCCCAATGTTCATTGCAGTGCTGTTTACAGTAGCCAAGACATGAAAACAACCCAAGTGCCCATCAACAGATGAATGAAGAAAATGTGGCATATATGTGTGTCTATGTGTGTCTATATTTATATATATATGGAATGTAATATTACTCAGCTATAAAAAATGAAATATTGCCATTTGCAGCAATATGGGTGGACCTAGACAATATCATATTGAGTGAAGACAAAGAAATACAAATGTTATATGATATCATTTATATATAGAATCTAAAAAAAAAATACAAATGAATCTATATGCAAAACAGAAACAGAAATAGAAAACAAACTTATGGTTACCAAAGTGGAAAGGGAGGGGTGGAGATAAATTAGAACAGATACAAACTACTATACATAAAATAGCCAAGCAACAAGGATTTACTCTATAGCACAGGAAATTATATTCAATATCTTGTAATAGTTCACAATGAAAAGTAATCTGAAATATATATATATATATAAATCTCTTTCCTGTATACCTGAAAACTAACATAATATTCTAAATCAACTATACTTCAATATTTTGAAAAGGCAACAGCAAACTGCAGATCAAGGTCTGATCCACTCTGAAGAAAGCCTCTCCTCAACAACTGAGTTCCCTGAGAAAAAATATTTTCCTAACATTTAAGAACTCTATCTATTGCCATTTTCATCATGGAAGATAACTATAGTTTTCCCTAAATAAATAAATACATTCTGAGCTTTTTTTTTTAAAGAATAGTAGTTTTGAAAATATTAATTGTATCTTATAGTAATAAAATAACAGTAAGAGTACCAATATTTTTGGGGTGTGCATGTATGCTTGAGGACTTGCAGAAAAATTCTACCAATTATTGTCAAAAGGTAAACCTTCCCCGAAATAAATATATGAGTTAGTTCTTCAGATACAAAATTATAAGAATGTAAAATGTCTCTTCTGTACTACAAATTATTATAAAATTTCACCACGCTTATATCATAGAACAGATGAATATGTTTTCTTTCTCTTGGATTTATATAAAGACATCATTAAATCAAATAAGAATTTATTAAGCAGTTACAATATACTAAGTAGAATCTAGGTATATAATGATGTCATGCACATGATGATAACATCTTGGTGGGGAAGTTTGATGTTTGATGATAAATAAACCAAAAATAACATAATACTCTGTTCTAAATAAGTTAATTGCAGCTTCTGATCATGGGTTCAGAACACAATATCATCCAAAGACAATATAGATCCCATTGTGGAAATCTGTGATATATGGTTCATGAGATCTCCCACAGTGCTGTCTTAACAGAGTGCTGATTTTTGACTGGTGTAGTAGGATTCTTATTTGAAGAGCCATAAACACGTTTTTGCTAAGGGTCAGCACATTTCCATTTCTTGAAGCTAAGTGAGTGCCTCAGGTTTAGATTTTGATAACTAGATATGAGAAAAAGAAATTTGTGTATGGAAATATTATAACGTGAGTATAAAAAATATGCTTTTACTTTTTGTGAAATTCTATTATTTTAACCATAAAGAATTAAGACATATAAGAATCCCAGAATTTCACTTCTGAAATTAAAAATAAAAGGTTTTATTTTTAATTTCAGATTAAAAATTAAACTTTATTCAGACTTCCAGGATTTGGGTTGTAAATAACCAGCACACAATAGTTTCCTCTTAACTAAGCTCAGAATCACAGCCTAATAAAAGTGTCAATATTGAGTATGTTAACCTTTATCTGATTATTTGATGAATAAAAATATTCTCCCTTGATATTGCAGTAATTAGATATTTGAAAAATAAAGTTTGCTTAGGAAATATACAAAGTTAAATAGATATGGACAACATTGCTTTGTAATAACAGAATCAAATTATGCTATAACAATTTCCAGAATTAATTTTCATACAGTATTTAAAAACTCAAAGAAACCCCCATGATTCAAAGTAGATCAAATCTATAATTCAAAGAATCTTCTTATACAAAGAAACAATAATGTTAACAAACTTAAATTAGGTAATATAGCATCCTCTTCATTATCTGATTTCCTAAAGTGAATTTTACTTTCTAAAGTTGTAGGATGTTCTGAATGAAATGCTCTGAACAACAGACAACAACAACAAAAAGTAGAACTATGAACACTGTTTGGGTTAATATATGAAAGTCAATAATGTAAAGCATCCTTATTTTATAATTAAAGATATTTACTAGTTCTGGGCTTCCCTGGTGGCGCAGTGGTTAAGAATCCACCTGCCAATGCAGGGGACACGGGTTCGAGCCCTGGTCCGGGAAGATCCCACATGCTGGAGAGCAACTAAGCCCGTGCGCCACAGCTACTGAGCCTGCACTCTAGAGCCCGCAAGTCACAACCACAGAAGCCCGTGCACCTAGAGTCTGTGCTCTGCACCAGGAGAAACCACCACAATGAGAAGCCTGCGCACCGCAACGAAGAGTAGCCCCCGCTCGCCACAACTAGAGGAAGCCCTTCATTTATAGTAGTTCAAGTTCTTTTCCCCTACCCCCAGTTTTAGAAGCTGTAGTTTCATGTCCTAGATATAGTCTAAAGGATGCCTACTCCACCAAGCTAGCTAAAGCTGAATTCACTCTAAAACAATTACTATTACCTCTATTCAAAACATTTCCTTTTAGAGAAAATACAATTTTTACCCTGTATGAGTCCTCACCTAACCAGTACCTAAAAGAGATAGGGGATGTCAAAACAAACAAACAAACTCTCTGGGACAACCCCTGGAGACCAGTATAAAGAATTCCACACAAATGTCATTTATTTCTAGCTTCAAACACATTCTTAAAAAATAACAACAGTAAGACTCTTAGAGTGGTCAACCATTTGGCCCGAAACTCTAGCTAGCCCACTAGAAATACTGGCTTACTCAGAATTTTTCTGTGGCAATCTCACAATCCAGCTATCAACAACCATTACTGCTTACGTTTAGAATACAGTTACGAATTACAAATGATCAGAACCAAACTGGAATTACTGTTTGGAAACCATAATTCTTCAGTGTTGCCATAGAAGGGAGATTTCTGCATTAGTTCTAGTTTCAATAAAAAAAATATCTATATATACTTTAGAAATATTACTCCAGTAAAAAAGTTAGTTATATGCCTGGTGTCCTGTAATATACAGTACGCTTTTATAGCAGTGAATACAGGAGCATAACTTTAGACTCTTACGATGAATTTTCAGTATCTTAACCTAGTGATCTCTGAATCATCTAGTCTGTTTTGAGGTTTTAGTGTTACCATAAGAAACAGGCATACCTAGGTTATTTTAGGTAATCCTTGGTGGAGAAATTTATAAATATTTTAAGTGAAAACTTAAATTTCTCAGATGTCTAAGTAGTTTCAGAATTCAACCAGTTCAAAAGTCCTCCTGGTTGAAACTCAACACAAGCCCCAAAATGCCTCTGTAGTCATGTACGCCAACCTTAAATTTCAATATTAATCTTTTTGATATAGTCCTTGGAATTTTATTTCATAATCTGAAACACTTGAGATGAATTTTAAAAATTAGAAATTTAAAAATTCTCTCCAATATGAAGAATAATCTGAAAGAAAGGTAGGAGACAAATTTGTTGTAATATTCATATCTGGTGGAGGGGAGCACCAATAGTATGATGGAGAAGCACTAAAAATATTGTAAAATAGCCACTCAAAAAGTACCAGTCTATTGCTTTATCAGTTTAACTTTTTAAAAATCATTTTCTATTCCAGTATGCATCAATTTCATTATTTTCCATGGCATGTTAAATCTGTTACACATATTACACATATTAAGAATCAATTTGTAGAAAATCTACTGTTAATTGCAACACTCCACACAGAGGCAGATAAACTGTTAAAATTCATTTAGCATGACTTTATAATTAACAATATTACAACTGATTTTTGAAATCTATAGAGAACACTTAAAGTTGCTATAACAATATTATAATTTTTCATGTTCACTACATATGGAAAATAGTGCAATATTCTGAAATCAAGTGAAATGAATAGCAAACTGCAAGTCATTTATTATACATAAAGGTGGTTAGCATAAGCTACATAAGATACACCTGCTTAAATATACATAGAAGATACTAGTCGGATGAATTACACTTTCTAAGGGCAATGTCCTAAGTGAAGTTTAAGCTAAAACTATCTTCTAATAACAAAAGAAATAATTTCACACGTAGATTTCTCATGAAAAATTTAATTCAATCTTTCAATCCAAGATAGTCTGAAACGGTTTTTAGAATTTTACTGCAGAATGAAAACAGTTGAACTAGATGTCTGCAGAATCATATATGCATATAAATGTCCAATCTTCTGGATTTGTAATGTAGGTAACAGAAGGAATAGGGTAAATTGCTATGTGCTGTAAAAGACACATCCAAGGTATGGACGGTTGGCAGTAGTTACATCACTTTTAATCATATTCTATTGGCTATATCCCAGTTGCAGGTTTGCTCCTAAATGCAGAGGATCTGGGAAATGTAGTTACCTGGGTGCCCAGGAAGAAGAGGTATGTTCTTTATAGTTTTTAGTGTTTTCACTCTCTAATAGAGTTAATAAACCTCATATATAGTATTCAAAGTTTAGAGGAAATAAATGTTAAAGTTTTTGC
Organism: Platanista minor; assembly: GCA_004363435.1. Taxonomy (NCBI): domain Eukaryota; kingdom Metazoa; phylum Chordata; class Mammalia; order Artiodactyla; family Platanistidae; genus Platanista; species Platanista minor. The sequence goes on from RJWK010003668.1 coordinate 20,759, forward strand.
CTATTTTCTTCACAAAACACAAAAAAATGTTTAAATTTTTAACCTCCTTCCATGGCACAGGAGATAAAGAAGATGCTTCAGTCAGAATGCATAAGATGGGCTGAAGCTGTTAATGATGAATAACTTACTCTATTAGCTCTCAGTCACAGAAGTAAAGAAAGAATTAAGCATGGTGACATAAAAGGCAGGCAGGAGAGTGAGTTACCGAAACACGGAGATAACGAGTTGCTGAGATAAAAGCTTGACTTCTAGAGGAGAATAGTAGGAGATAAATAAATATGGCAAGTGTTATGGAACCGAGCTGAACCCTAAGGAAAAGTACTGTTATACTAACCAAGTTCACATTTTCCCTGTTTCATAATGTGACTTAAAGGACTACATATAAAGAGAGACTTAGGATTCTCCAGGCCATTAATTATAATGAAATATCAGAAGTTAATTGAATTCTCTATCAAATCAAAGTTGTAGACAATCAGTAGACAGAGTTTGGTTTTTGACCATGAAACTGTTTATATTTTTAGACACTGAATCTTAGTCTTCAGGTTCTAAATTAACTGAAGAAACTGTTTAATAAGGGTACTGTTCTATTTTCTTTCTGTGGTGAGGGGTTAGGTGGGTAGAGAAACAATTAATTCCAGTTGGCAGTATCCTGCCCACTTCCTTTGAGAGTGTCAGACCAGCAGTTGCTGAATGTAGACTGTGAAGAATGGGTGATAGAAAATTAACAAAGGAAGTCCCTCAAAACGGAACAGAATGTAGAAAGAGCTTGCCAATTCTCAGAGTCAAAACTGAGACCAACTCATATGGGAGAAAGTAAAAGAAAGCCTCAAGAAGCCTTTAGGAAAACCTTGACACAAGGTTTTCACTGTAGCCCCTAGACTTGCAAATGGATAATAGGGAATGTGAAGAGTGCAGCCCCCAAGAGACAAGGCCTGAAGGGATTCCATTTCCCCTAACTCCAGGGAGAGCAAGGGTAGATTTTGCATAGTTTCAACTACCAGAAAGCTCTAAAAGACTCAACTATTTCTGAAGGGAGGTGGAATCTTAAATAGGCAGCTCCATGCTGGATTCAGGTTTCAGATATATTTTATCTGACTCAGAGTATTTTAATTTGATAATATTTCACATAAAAATCCGGATTTATGGCATTGAGAAGTAGGATATCCGGCAACAGTTGCTCTCCATATCTTCATATGATCAATTAGTTGTAGCAAACTACAGCTGACCTCTTTAGACATGGTCTATGGTTTCATGTTTACTACATTTCTTATCCCTTCCTATGTTACATCAGATATGGTTTACTCATTTTCATTACCCAGTTGTCCCTAAAATCATTTAAATTGTGACCTCTGCTATTAAAACTTCAATAAGCTTGGCAATAGACCAACCACTGGGGCTTAATATACTACTTCAAAACTTGCATACTTTTTGAGTCGCTCAACTCAGGACATAGGGCATCACAGCATGTAGGTGTAGACTATAATCACCATGGATCAGTAGAGCATAGAGCAACTGAATATGGGGAATAACTGCATGAAATATTGCAATGGAATTGCCAACTCCTTTGATTTAGATGGCACCAGAAGTTCCCTTCAACTTCTAATAGGGGTTGGTAGTGTTAATTTTTCCCCCTTTCTCTGAAGGAAAGACAGGCAATAACTTCCATTTGATCCCTCACTTCTGAGTTATGGAATATTTTTATTCTAGTTAGATTCATTGTTAGGACTGTATAAGATACCATAATTATTGCACTGTAAACCTACAGTTCCCAAGGTAAGGGACCGGGGTCAAAGCTATGTTTATTATAAAAAAGGATGTTCTAGTGGATACATTTCAGGAATTATTGAAAAATATCTTACAGGTGGATTAGCTGTGTTTGGTGGCAAATGATGGCAGAGCAGAGGTATTCAAATACCTCAAAAGGTGATATATTCTTTGAAGACTACATCTTGCCATCATTCTGAAAATAAAACTAAATAGAACCAGAAGACCCTGAGAAGTAACATGTTAACTCCTAGATTTAACCATGCCTGGCTAACGTGAACCAATACATTTGTTCTGTTTTGTTTATTTGTTTATAAGTCGTATTAGTTGAGTTTCTCTCACTTGCAATAAAAATAAATACTGTGTAATTCCAGCATGTTGTACAATGATATTCCAAATGTACGGAGTTCAAATTGTATGTAATGATACTTCAATATCTATCAAGAAATTTATCATCCAGAGATTAGTCATCACAGAGAATGGGTACCTAAAGATGTTTCAGATCTGGGACAACCAAACTCCTAGTGGATTATGTTTAATGTCTTAAACAACGTTCATTGATTTGCTAGTACATGGTAATGGGAAATATGACATTCTTGGTTGTGGTCTAAGTTGAGATATTCATCCTCACTGAATTTGCTTGATGGTCAATGACTCTATTGGAAAATATAATGAAGTGTTATGTTTTAGTGCGATTTAACATTCTGGAAGCATTCCTGTACTTCATCTGTCAATAGGCAGTTAATTACCTTGCATCATGAATACATTTCTTATTTCAATTTAGCAGTTCTGATAAGAAGGTGACAGGCACATTCATGCCTCTGTTTTCATTCTAAGGTTTACTAAATCTAAAACGCTGAAGTGGAGAGTGAGGATTGGAAGTGATGTTCATTTTTATTGAAAAGTTCCTTCCATAACCCCTACATACTTTCCAACCCATAGCCTTTATATTTTCTTTTTTTTTTAATTAATTAACTTATTTTTGTTTTTGTTTGAATTTTATTTTTTTTATATGGCAGGTTTTTATTAGTTATCTATTTCATACATATTAGTGTATATATGTCAATCCCAAACTCCCAATTCATCCCACCACCACCACCCACCACCACTTTCCTGCCTTGGTGTCCATATGTTTGTTCTCTACATCTGTGTCTCTATTTCTGTCTTGCAAACCGGTTCATCTATACCATTTTTCTAGATTCCACATATATGCATTAATATACTATATTTGTTTTTCTCTTTCTGACTTACTTCACTCTGTATGACAGTCTCTAAGTCCATCCACATCTCTACAAATGACCCAATTTCATTCCTTTTTATGGCTGAGTAATATTCCACTGTATACATGTACTACATCTTCTTTATCCATTCATCTGTCAGTGGGCATTTAGGTTGTTTCCATGACCTGGCTATTGTAAATAATGCTGCAATGAACATTGGGGTGCATGTGTTTTTTGAATTATGGTTTTCTCTAGGTATATGACCAGAAATGGGATTGCTGGGTCATATGGTAATTCTATTTTTAGTTATTTAAGGAACCTCCTACTGTTCTCCATAGTGGCTGTATCAATTTACTTTCCCACCAACAGTGCAAGAGGGTTCTGTTTTCTCCACACCCTCTCCAGCATTTATTCTTTGTAGATTTTCTGATGATGCCCATTCTAAACAGTGTGAGGTGATACCTCATTGTAGTTTTGATTTGCATTTCTCTAATAATTAGTGATGTTGAGCAGCTTTTCATGTGCTTCTTGGCCATCTGTATGTCTTCTTTGGAGAAATGTCTATTTAGGTCTTCTGCCCATTTTTGATTGGGTTGTTTGTTTTTTTTAATATTGGGCTGCATGAGCTGTGTATATATTTTGGACATTACTCGTTTGTCTATTGATTCATTTGCAAATACTTTCCTCCATTCTGAGGGTTGCCTTCTGTCTTGTTGATAGTTTCCCTTGCTGTGCAAAAGCTTTTAAGTTTCATTAGGTCCTATTTGTTTATTTTTGTTTTTATTTCCATTACTCTAGGAGGTGGGTCAAAAAAGATCTTGCTGTGTTTTATGTCAAAGACTGTTATTCCTATGTTTTCCTTTAAGAGTTTTATAGTGTCCGGTCTTATATTTAGGTCTGTAATCCATTGTGACTTTATTTTTGTGTATGGTGTTAAGGAGTGTTCTAATTTCATTCTTTTACATGTAGCTGTCCAGTTTTCCCAGCACCACTTACTGAAGAGACTGTCTTTTCTCCATTGTATATCCTTGTCTACATTGTCATAGATTAGTTGACCATAGGTGTATGGGTTTATCTCTGGGCTCTATCCTGTTCCATTGAGCTATATTTCTGTTTTTGTGGTACTACCTTATTCTATTGATTACTGTAGCTTTGTAGTATAGTCTGAAGTCAGAGAGCCTGATTCCTCCAGCTCCATTTTTCTTCCTCAAGATTGCTTTGGCTATTTGGGATCTTTTGTGTCTCCATAAAAATTTTAAGATTCTTTTGTTCCAGTTCTGCAAAAAAATGCCATTGGTAATTTGATGAGGACTGCATTGAATCTGTAGATTGCTTTGGGTAATATAGTCATTTTCACAGTATTGATTCTTCCAATCAAAGAACATGGTATATCTCTCCATCTGTTTGTGTTATCTTTGATTTCTTTCATCAGTGTCTTATAGTTTTCTGAGTACAGGTCTTTTACCTCCACAGGTAGGTTTATTCTTAGGTATTTTATTCTTTTGTTGCAGTGGTGAATGGGATTGTTTCCTTAATTTCTCTTTCTGATATTTCATTGTTAGTGTCTAGGAATACAAGATATTTCTGTGCCTTAATTTTGCATCCTGTAACTTTACCAAATTCATTGATTAGCTCTACTAGTTTTCTGGTGGCATCTTTAGGACTATCTATATACTGTCATGTTATCTGCAAACAGTGACAATTTTATTTCTTCTTTTCCAATTTGTATTCTTTTTATTTCTTTGTTTTCTCTGATTGCCAAGGATATAACTTCCAAACCTATGTTGAATAATATTGGTGAGAGTGGACATCCTTGTCTTGTTCCTGATCTTAGTGGAAATGCTTTCAGTTTTTCACCACTGAAAGTGATGTTTCACTGTGGGTTTGTCATATATGGCCTTTATTATGTTTAGGTAGGTTCCCTCTGTGCCCACATTCTGGAGAGTTTTTATCACAAATGGGTGTTGAATTTTGTCAAAAGCTTTTTCTGCATCTATTGAGATGATCATATGGTTTTTATACTTCAATTTGTTAATATGGTGTATCACATTGATTGATTTGTGTATACTGAAGTTTCCTTGCATCTCTGGGATAAATCCCACTTGATCATGGTATATGATCCTTTTAATGTGTTGTTGGATTCTGTTTGCTAGTATTTTGTTGAGGATTTTTGCATCTATATTCATCAGTTATGTTGGTTTGTAATTTTCTTTTTTTGTCTGGTTTTTGTATCAGGGTGATGGTGGGCTCATAAAATGAGTTTGGGAGTGTTCCTTCCTCTGCAATTTTTTTTTTTTTTTTTTTTTTTGCGGTACATGGGTCTCTCACTGTTGTGGCCTCTCCCGTTGCGGTGCACAGGCTCAGCGGCCATGGCTCACGGGCCCAGCTGCTCCGTGGCATGTGGGATCTTCCCGGACCTGGGCACGAACCTGTGTCCCCTGCATTAGCAGGTGGACTCTCAACCACTGCGCCACCAGGGAAGCCCCCCTCTGCAAATTTTTGGGAGAGTTTGAGAAGGATGGCTGTTAGCTCTTCTCTAATTGTTTGACAGAATTCACCTGTGAAGCCATCTGGTCCTGGACTTCTATTTCTTAGAAGATTTTTAATCACAGTTTCAGTTTCATTACTTTTGATTGGTCTGTTCATATTTTCTATTTCTTTCTGGTTCAGTCTTGGAAGGTTATACCTGTCTAAGAATTTGTCCATTTCTTCCAGGTTGTCCATTTTGTTGGCATAGAGTTGCTTGCAGTGGTCTCTTATCATGCTTTGTATTTCTGCAGTGTCCAATGTAGCTTTTCCTTTTTCATTTCTAATTTTATTGATTGGAGCCCTCACCTTCTTTTTCTTGATGAGTCTGGCTAAAGGTTTATCAATTTTGTTTATCTTCTCAAAGAACCAGCTTTTAGTTTTATTGATCTTTGCCACTGTTTTCTTTGTTTCTATTTCATTTATTTCTGCTCTGATCTTTATGATTTCTTTCCTTCTACTAACTTTGGGGTTTTTTTGTTCTTCTTTCTCTAGTTCCTTTAGGTGTATGGTTAGATTGCTTATTTGAAATATTTCTTGTTTCTCGAGGTAGTATTGTATTTCTATAAGCTTCCCTCTTAGAACTGCTTTTGCTGCATACCATAGATTTTGGATCATCGTGTTTCTGTTGTCATTTGTCTCTACATATTTTTTGATTTTCTCTTTGATTTCTTCAGTGATCTCTTGGTTATTTAGTAATGTATTGTTTAGCCTCCATATGTTTGTGTTTTTTACATTTTTTTCCTGTAATTGATTTCTAACCTCATAGCATTGTGATCAGAAAAGATGCTTGATATGATTTCAATTTTCTTAAATTTATTGAGGCTTGATTTGTGACCCCACATGTGATCTAGCCTGGAGAATGTTCCATGTGCACTCGAGAAGAAAGTGTAATCTGCTTTTTTCAGATTGAGTATCCTATAAATATCAATTAAATCTATCTGGTCTATCATGTCATTTAAAGCTTGTGTTTCCTTATTTTTTTCTGTTTGGACGATCTGTCCATTGGTGTAAGTGAGGTGTTAAAGTCCTCCCTATTATTGTGTTACTGTCAATTTCCTCTTTTATAGCTGTTAACATTTGCCTCTGTCTGAGGTGCTCCTAAGTTGGGTGCATATATATTTATAATTGTTATATGGTCTTCTTGGATTGATCCCTTAATTATTATGTAGTGTCCTTCCTTGTCTCTTGTAACAGCCTTCATTTTAAAGTCTTTTTTATCTGATATGAGTATTGCTACTCCAGGTTTTTCTTGATTTCCATTTGCATGGAATGTATTTTTCCATCCCCTCACTTTCAGTTGATATGTGTCCCTAGGTCTGAAGTGGGTCTCTTGTAGACAGTATATATATGGGTCTTGTTTTTATATCCATTCAGCAAGCCTGTGTCTTTTGGTTGGAGCATTTAATCCATTCACTTTTAAGGTGATTATTGATATGTAAGTTCTTATTACCATTTTCTTATTGTTTTGGGTTTGTTTTAGTAGGTCCTCTTCTCTTGTGTTTCCCACTCAGAGAAGTTCCTTTAGCATTTGTTGTAGAGCTGGTTTGGTGGTGCTGAATTCGCTTAGCTTTTGCTTGTCTGTGAAGCTTTTGATTTCTCCATCGAATCTGAATGAGATCCTTGCCAGGTAGAGTAATCTTGGTTGTGTGTTCTTTCCTTTCATCACTTTAAATATGTTCTGCCACTCCCTTCTGGCTTGTAAAGTTTCTGCTGAGAAATCAGCTTTTCACCTTATGGGAGTTCACTTGTATGTTATTCGTCATTTTCCCCTTGTTGCATTTTATAATTTTTCTTTGTCTTTAATTTATGTCAATTTGATTACTATGTGTCTCAGTATAATTCTCCTTGGGTTTATCCTACCTGGGACTCTCTGAACTTCCTGGACTTGGGTTGGCTATTTCCTTTTCCTTGTTAGGGAAGTTTTGACTATAATCTCTTCAAATATTTTCTTAGGTCCTTTCTCTCTCTCTTCTCCTTCTGGGACCTCTATAATGTGAATGTTGGTGCTTTAATGTCCCAGAGGTCTGTTAGGCTGTCTTCATTTCTTTTCATTCTTTTTTCCTTATTCTGTTCTGTGTCAGTGAATTCCACCATTCTGTCTTCCAGGTCACTTATCTGTTCTTCTGCCTCAGTTATTCTGCTATTGATTCCTTCTAGTGTATTTTTCATTTCAGTTATTGTATTGTTCATCTTTGTTTGTTTGTTCTTTAATTCTTCTAAGTCTTTTTTAAACATTTCTTGTATCTTCTCGATCTTTGCCTCCATTCTTTTTCCGAGGTGCTGGATCATCTTCATCATCATTATACTGAATTCTTTGTCTGGAAGGTTGACTATCTCCACTTTATTTAGTTGTTTTTCTGGTGTTTTATCTTGTTCCTTCATCTGGTACATAGTCCTCTGCCTTTTCATTTTGTCTGTCTTTCTGTGAATGTGGTTTTTGTTTCACAGGCTGCAGGACTGTAGTTCATCTTGCTTCTGCTGTCTGTTCTCCGGTGGATGAGGGTATCTAAGAGGTTTGTGAAAGCTTACTGATGGGAGGGACTGGTGGTGTGTAGAGTTGGGTGTTGCTCTGGTGGGCAAAGCTCTGTAAAACTTTAATCCACTTGTCTGCCGATGGGTGGGGCTGAGTTCCCTCCTTGTTGGTTGTTTGGCCTGAGGCAACCCAGAACTGGAACTTACAGGCTCTTTGGTGGGGCAATTGGCTGGGAGGCTCATGACAAGTAGTATGTCCCAGAACTTCTGTTGCCAGTGTCCTGGGCCTTGCAGTGAGCCACAGCCACCCTCCCATCACTGCAGGAGACCCTCCAACACTAGGGTCCCTCTGGTTTGATCTCCTGTGGTGTCACTGTTCCTTCCCCCTGGGTCCTGATGTGCACACTACCTTGTGTGTGCCCTCCAAGAGTAGAGTCTCTTTTTCCCCCAGTCCTGTCGAAGTCTTGCAATCAAATCCCTCTAGGCTTCAAAGTCTGATTCTCTGAGAATTCTTCCTCCCGTTGCTGGACGCCTAGGTTGGAAAGCCTAACGTGGTGCTCAGAACCTTCAATCCAGTGGGTGGACTTCTGTGGTGTAAGTGTTCTCCAGTTTGTGAGTCACCCCCCCAGTGGTTATGGGATTTGATTTTATTGTGATTGCACCCTTCCTACCGTCTCATTGTGGCTTCTCCTTTGTCTTTGGACGTGGGGTATCTTTTTTGGTGAGTTCCAGTGTCTTCCTGTTGATGACTGTTCAGCAGTTAGTTGTGATTCTGGTGCTCTCACAAGAGGGAGTTAACGCACATCCTACTCTGACATCTTGAACCAATCTCCCAACCCATAGCCCTTATAAACACTTTGAAATATTAGAGTAACTAGAAAAATATTTCAAACTGCTTGATAGCATTTGAAGATCTCATTATCTCCCTATTTATATCTTGCTTATGAGAGGGAGCAAGTTATCTCTGTGCCCCCTGCCAAGAGTACTTAGGCATTACCCTGAGCTACACAAAAGATGAGAATTCAGCATTTCTAATATTAGTTGTAGCAGAGAGCACAGTACCCTTCTTCTTTTTTTTTTTTTAATCCTGGAAGCAGAAACAGACGAGGACCAGCATGTGGCTGTCAAAGTACAGGTCTAGGAATTTCACTCAAATTCTTGCCAATAATGTGTTAAGTATTGAACGCTGGAGGGATCCATTGTGATGTAAGAGGTTGAGGCCAAAAAAAGCCAGAATGATATTCTTAAGCCATTGCCCCTTCCTAAAAGTATATGGGTGGAAGCCCAGTAACAGGTAGGAAAATAGGGAGTTTTTATTGTTTGGGCCAAAACACTAACAGGGTGCAGAGAGACATCAGCTAGTTGTTTCTATTCATATAGATTATAGACAGGTTATGATATCTTTGCCCAAAGATGCAAAGAGAAGAACCTAAAGCAAAAAGCGGTAGAAAATTGTCAGAAGATTTTACCTATTCAGAAAAAACATATTGAATGTTTATTATTCTTCAGGTGTTCTTCTAGATTCTAGAGATACATAGTCCCTGCTTGCTTACATATTCTATGAATTCCTTTTGTATGGAATGGTAGAAAGTAAGGTTTTGGAAAGAGGGGTAAAAATTTAAGGGCAGAAGTGATAGTAGCTGAAAGAAAACCAAAATATCCCACATGGCATAACCCAGGATTTATAGTTGTTAACAGATTGAAGTTAGGCATCTTTTTCTTCAGGGGTTAAGCAGGTAATGAATGGCCAGTAAAATATCTTCATGGGTAGACAATGGTTTCATTCAATACTTGGAGGAGCTGAGTCATGGGCATATAGTAAAGGTTGAAAGCAGGTAACTAACTTCCAAAATCTCTCTCAGGGCCTCCAGCCATTTGCTTTTATGACCTAGATATTTCTGAGGATTTCTCTCATTCAAAAACCAGTTGAAGGAAAGCAACATTTAGGAGGAGCAAAACCAAATACGTCAATACCATATCAAAGCAAATAACACGGAGACGAACCACAAACTATGTTAAGTGTTAGCCATGGGCTGAGGTAGACAGCCATCTATTTATTATTCTATAGTATCTAGATCTTTTATGAATATGACCTCAGACCCTCACTTCTTGTCAAATTGCTTAGGTAAGAGACATGATAATGATGAAGAGGGTTAAATGGTAAAATGCTAACCATTTGGACAGTTATCCTCACAATAGTCAGACAGAAAGAAGCATAAACAAATGTTTTTGAGAGGCTTAGTTACAGTAAATCAACAGCAATGTTTATAAAGACAATCCAAATTTTTAGAGTCTTTGAAGATATCAAAGACAGATTTTGATGTTGATGTTCAGCTTAGTAACTTACTAGTGAGAATATCAGTAACATTCTTAAAAGCATTTTTATTAGAAAACTCAAGGTCTCCTGATATTTCTAATTTTGAATAATTGTTCACAATCAATTTTCTTTATACATTGTCATATCTGGTAATGGAATTCCTAATGGTGTTCTCTATGAGTTTGAAGTTGTGTCTCTTTTAAAAAATATTTCTGTTCTTTTTTTTTTAAGAATTTCTTTGAACTTTTTATCCATGACTGGATATCCTTACAGGTTTGTAAGATAATGTATGCACATGAAAAAGACTACAAATTCCATAAAAGAATATGCAGTGAAAAAATAAGCCCTGATTTATCCTTTACCCACAATTCTCAGCTCTGATCCCCAGTTGAAACCATAATAATCTGATTCATGGATATCTACACTTCTCTATTTTCCTCAAAAATATATTTAGGAAATTATTTCATATCAGGCTTTAATAAGTATCTTGAATTTGGAGAAAAGAAGTCATATGTTGAGACATTGGAAATAAATAATAATAGAGCAATATGAAAGGCATAAAATATTTAAAAGAAAGTTTTTCTAAATGATTGCATGGTCTTGTTAATACATTGGTTTCACTATTTTCCTGCTTATTTGCTGTTTTGTGTGTCAAGTGGTTTGAATGCATAATTTTATCCAATGAACTTGTCTGTGTGAGTGTGTGTGTGTGGCCAGCAGGGGTGGGTGGGGTGGGGGGTGGCAGGTTATTTAAAGTATTTTTACTCATATTATTAAAATTGGCTGATTCAAAGCAAAAACAATGTAGATTGATAAAGATCTGAATTTAGATCACTGAACAAATGATAAATGGATGCCAAAAAAACCCAGATGATAGGGTTGCTTGAAATCAGAGATTTCGATGACCTGTGTTTATCTAATCAAGCCACTGAAGAATGGTTCCCTTTGGTAAAATGCCTAGTGCAGTCTATTTTTATGGCCTAAGAGATGGTACTTCTAACCACTTCACTTAATAGGCTGTTTCACAATCCATCTTATTTAATCACTTGGATATCGCTTCTCTGATAGTCAGCCTAACATTTTCTTTGCTTAATTTTATCTGACTTCTACTTTTACTCTTTTATATTATTCCAGAGGAATATGACTGGCAGGTTAATGGATGTAACTTGATGTATACCTTTAATTTGGGGCATTAAAATAATTAGGAAATTAAAACCATACTATCATTTCTTATCTGTCCCATTAATTGCCTTAAATATTCCTATTATGATTTCATATTGGTCCCATAAGTAATGATATAAGGAAGAACTCATTATGTTATGAAAAAGAAACCCACACATTTATTAGATGTATACCTATGGGTCAAAGTCCATTGCAATGTTATCCCTGATTAATATTATTTTACTTCCCTGAGTTGCAATTATGCTTTGCATAATGGGTGATCAGGATTCAGTACAATAAAAGAGTCATGGAGGTCATGGTTGAACAAGTGGAATGTGATGAGTAGTAGCTCTGAGGTCTAGAGTAATATTTAATATAGACTCCATTATTTTCCTAATGTATGTATCGTTCTTTTTATCTAGAAATTAGGACATTATTAATGTTCAGTGACATCATGCTTCTTTTATCAAATAAAAATACAAGACTTTTTCATGACATACTGAAGGAGTAAAAGCACCACGTTTCAATGTTGTTACATAAACTTTTACGTAATTAAAAGTTAAATTTTAATTTGAGTAAAAAAAATGGATGATAAAATATACACATCTTTGCAATCCCTCCTTGCTAATCTGTTTCACTGATCAACAGAAAAGAGCCTCAAAACATATATTAACATTTCTTTTTTGTAATTTGTTTAGTCAACATCACTTCAGGAACATTTCTCCCCTTTAAGGAAACAGATGAGAGTAGTTGGGTGGTTATGGGAGCACTGGGTCCCCAAGGCACAGCTCTATTTTGCTGTTTGGGTTACTACACTCTTAGAAAATATGTTGCAATCTCAAGATAGAAGCAATTAAAAGAACATATGATTTAATTATTGAACAAGAGATAATTTATCCTCTATATATTACATCCTCTTTGTCAGGATGTAATAATATAGCCAAAAATAAATCTAACCTTGTGAGGCATAGAATGGAGGTAGGATTCCTAGAAAACATTCCAAAAGAATCTCCCTATAGAATCTTAGAAAAGAAGAAACCCTTGTTTTCCCAAGTTTTCTCTACCTGGAGTTATTGGTGTCCTCTGACTGCACTTTTCAATCTACCATGTTCTCAGCCAGTCCAAATACAGTTAGAAAATAAATGGGCAACTTCAGATTTAGTGACTAATAGGGCAAGGAATTTATTGTACCTCTCTTTCTTATCTTGCATTCACTTCTACCTTTTCCTTACCCAGAAATCTAGTTCTGCTATGGTCTGAACGTTTGTGTCCCCCCAATATTCATATGTTGAAATTCTCATGCTCGACATGAAGTGACAAATTTAGGTTTTTAATATCCTTTCAGAAGAGGCTCAAGAGAGAACTCCTTTGCCCCTTCCATCGTATGAGAATACTTGGAAAAACCTGCTACCTGGAAGGAAGACCTCACCTAACAATGCTGGTACACTGATCTCAAACTTCCAGCCTCCAGAACTGTGAGAAATAAATTTCTATAGTTTATAAGATACCCAGTCTGGTGTATCTTGTTTTAGCATCCTGAATGGACTAAGACATTTCCTGTGGACTGCAACTCAGCAGTTAAACCCAGGTCCCCTTAGCAAAAACACAGCTACCCATCCAGGAACTTTCTAATCTTCTACTCTGGAGTGTTAAATCTTGCTCCCTGTACCTCTAGTCATAGACATCCTTCTAATGAATAAAAATACTGTCAAAAATTGTGGGGTTTTTTATCTGAATGTTACCTGTTCTTTAGAGCATTATTTTCCAGAGTTATTGCCTACCACATGGGACAACTTTAGCTTTTTGTAATTAGCCAAAATACACCTGAACCTGCTCTGCCCACTTGGGTATTTTTCACAAGAAGTCTCTGCTGTCCCTCAGGCACCTGCACTAATTAATTTCTTCCCACTCTCTCCTATCTAGGATGCCCAGCTTGTCTTATCTGGATACTCTCCTAGGATAACAAAAGTAGTATGCTCCTGATATTGAGATGGCGATTAGTGCTCTTTTTCATTTAGCAAGTATTTTGCATGTCAAGGGCTTAGGATTTCCCCTAGAGCAGAATATTAGGGAGATCCCTAACTCACTATAAGGAGTTGCTCAATTTCAGTGATGATTGATTTGAGTGAACATCAGTTTCTTGTCAAACAGAAAATCTTGGAATGGGCAAAAGCTATTGTCACAGTGCTATATAATGTATTGACTATACTGGGATTCTTTTAAGAGTGAAAGGAAGGGCTTCCCTGGTGGCGCAGTGGTTGAGAGTCCGCCTGCCAATGCAGGGGACACGGGTTCGTGCCCCGGTCCGGGAAATGCCGCGGAGCGGCTGGGCCCGTGAGCCATGGCCGCTGAGCCTGCGCGTCCGGAGCCTGTGCTCCGCAACGGGAGAGGCCACAACAGTGAGAGGCCCGCGTACCTCAAAAAAAAAAAAAAAAGTGAAAGGAAGAGGAACAAATGTTAAGCTTACAAGATGCCCAAGACATAAACCAGGCGATGTATTTGAAGAAGAAGAAAAAAAAGTAAAACTGCCAAGATGGCTTTAACATTCCCCTCAGCTTGACTAAATTTTAGACAGGCTTCTTCCTGATTCTAGACCCCTGACCTTTTCTTAGAACATTTACTTTAGGATATATAATTGCAAATTCTTTCTCTACCCCTTTGACATGTAAATCTTATTCTAGCTTCTTGCCAGTTTTACAAACCAGGAATGTCTTTCTCAAGGACCTGGGAGCCATCCTTGTGAAATGTAAACATCAAGGAGATAGCATCCCTATCTCCTAGTCCCTGAGGGAGGGCAGGAGCCTAATCTAGATAAGGGATAATTAGCAAACACAGATGGCCAAATAACACTGACCGCCTCCCACTCTATGTCCTCTAGTACTTTTCCATTAGCTCACCCCAGCTTTAAAATTCTGCTGCCTTTTGTCCCAGTGGAGTTGAGTTCAATTTCTCTCCCCTACATCAACAGTCTTGAATACAGTCTTCCTTGACTGTTTCACTCTATCCAATGCAATGTTTCTTTTATGACTCAGAGAAAAATAGACAACATGGTGCTCTTAAGGAACAGAAGCTGTCCAGTATGGCTAGAGTATGGAGAATTCAAAGGAGTGGTCAGTAGTTTTTATGTTGTTGGAGAACACAGAGCAACATTCATTTAGTGAGAATCTGTAGAGAAAATGATTCACTTTGATGTTTTTATCAAACTTCAATAACTTAAGCCCTAATCACCTGGTCCTGATGAATTCTCTCTTTAATGCCAAGTTCCTCTAAACCATTGTTTTAAGTTTTAGCCACTTGCTCAACAACATAATTAAATTCTATATAGCATAAGCTGTGCTCATCACTGTTACATTTTTTAGAATGTAAAAAAAATTAAAGAAATGCTCATCTGAATTTTGGAATTTTATATTAAAGTAAGGCATTTATGCATTTATATGGCAATATTCAGAATGTACCTGCAATGAGAGACCAAAAGACAGATATATTCAAGCTGAGGTTGTCAATTTCAATATTTTGGTATTCATACCTTTCCTACTTGTTAAGTCTTTTAAATTATTGGTCTCCTTTAAAACCTCTTCCTATTTATATATTTTTGATTACTCTGTATTTTTGTAGTTATATAATTGGCTCGACCTGATAGATGCTAATAAGAGATTTCTTAGAGCAAATGTTATCTACATCTCATGACATCACTTTGACATCATTCACTAATACGGTAAGTAATTCAAATGGTTGCCTCCTTTGCCATATCCTCCTTTATTCTAAATATTTAGATGTGATCTATTTTTAAAAAATATTCATTTAGTGAAAATTTAGTGAAAATATGATACCATATTGAAAATGGTAAAGTACCATTGAGGAAGAGCCCAACGAATTTTTCCCCTCAGCCTTACCCTATACCTCCCTGAAAAAAAATTAAAATACTACTATGATTCTATGATTAGGCAGTTAAAAAGAATGTATTCATTACCCTAATAGAACAGGGAGATTTGCTGGTGAAAAAGAAAGGAGTTAAGCTATGATTCTCAACTCTGGTTTTACATAAGAGTCACAGGAGTTTTTTTACATACCCCAAAGCATAAGTCACATCTACAGAGATATAAATTTAATTGTTTTGTGGTAGAGTTAGGGTATCAAAATACACACTTCATATATATATTTTCTATGTCTCCAAGAGAATCTAATGTGCTGTCACAGTTGTGAAAACTGACTAAAGGTAGAGTCTATGCAGGTTGATCTCTCCTAGTATTTCTACTCTATTTCCAATCTGGGAGGCATTGCAAAGAAAAAAAAAAATGGTGTTTTACTTCCTCCTTATTGACTGCTTCCCACAGCAGGAAAGAATGGGTAATATTATGGCATATATTTGGGGGCATATCTCAAACACTTATCTGAAAATAGTTCTGCTTTGTTTTGTTTTTCTAGCCTGTAATACCTCTCTGTCAATTAGATTACCATGACTAAGCAAAAGGATTTCTTGCTGTACTGTAGCCTATTTATTAAAGTTCTGTAAGTTATATATGGCTAACATCTCTATAAGTAACATTATAATCTTTGCCAGCATCATTTTATGCACATAGATTTCTCCCATTTAGATGGGATGAACGGTTCAGAATATTTGTGACCCTGGAACCCTTGGCCAAATATCATGTTGATGTCAACCTCCTCTAATACCATCACATAGATTTGCCTATATGAAAACATTTCTGCCTAAACTATTTGTGCTCTAGGTGTGTGATAGGCACAATTTTAAAATAATTGAACAATATGATAACACAATATTAATAACAGCATTGGTAAAGTAACTATCAATACTAATAATTATTACTTATTATAGCTTCAACTTACTGAGGGCCTATGATGTTCCTAAACACATACTAACTAGTCTCTTTACATTCATTTTCTCATTTAACCTTCACTATAAATCTATAAAACAAATATAATTTGACTCATTTTCAGATGATAAAATTAAGACTTAAATACTTTAGGAAACAGAGGTGAAATTTGAAATCATATTCTAAAATATGTGATGTTTTCATTATAGTAAATATTAAGTTAAATATCAAAATTTCACTACATTTTTCACTATATTTCACTAAAGTAAATATTAATAGCTACTGTTTATTGACTATTATGTGTAATGCATTCAGTAGATTACTTCCCCACATTACTGTTTTAAATTAGACATTAGTATTTATTATATATTACAGACAAAGAATAGGAGACATAGATATTTTATGTAAATTACTCAAGGCCTCCTCACAATTTAGTTACAAATCTGGGTCTGCTGAATCCATTGTTTGTGCAGGAACACTGGTTTATTAAGAAAAAGGAATAGAAACAATTTTAGGAAGAGTGAGCAACCTATTGCATATATATGCGAAGACTGAAATTTAAAAGTAGTATGGTATAACTATGGCACTGGGCAGACATAAGAGAATGTAAAATGATGAATAAGGAAACCATGTGATATCAACTTATATAAAGCTTTTTACATGTCATTCTTTCAAGCTTGAAAAACAAATATCAACATTTATGGATCACTTTCCATGTCATATACTCTGCCGGATGCTTTATATAAGAAAATAGAGTCCAACTCCTTGATTACATCACCCTCTTGAGCACTCACTTTATGAAATTATGTATTCTGTATTATACAATTAAAACCCTTTCACACAAAATAAAGAGTCAGTTTTTCCAATGTGTGTATCTGGAGGAAGAAACACTAATCTGATGCCTTTTTTTTTCAAGAGTCCAGAGAAGCTGAGCTCATAAAAAAGAAACATGTTTAGGTTTTCGATTCTTAGTAAATTTTGTTTAGGTATTAACTAAACCATGAAAATGGAGAAAGAAGGAGTAGAGAGTGAACTAGAAGAGACTTCCATAGATGACAACACAGTTGAGAACCAGATCTGGTCCCAATCTAAAGTATTACAGCATTAAGCAAAGATCAGGATCAAGTTTACCTATGAGACATAAAACTCAAGAAGAACCAGATCTCTCCATTCTCAGAAAATCCTGTCAAATTTTATACTGAACTTAATGTTTTTGTTATCCCCTCAACATACTTTCTATATTGTTTTATATTGAATTATAGAAGGAAGCTGAAAAAGGACCATTGTTTTTAACTTTCTCTTTAACATTAAGGAGTGACTAATCAGATAATCTCTAATAAGACCCTTCCCTGAGCACCCCATATAAGCAAGTATACTCCCTTAATCTTTGTATTATTCTCTATCACTAGTGCCTATTGTTTTCTTCACACCATTTATAAGTATACATTTATTTACTTATTTATTTATTTTTCTTGCTTAATACCTATTTTCCCCACTAGAAACCAGCTCTATAGAGCTGAGGAGCAAGTCCTTCGGTTCATCAATGTGCCTAGCAGTCGACTTGAATTTAGAGATGTTCAATAAAATGTCTTGAATGGGTTATCAATCAGTCACCCCCAACATATATTCCCTCTATATTCCCCAAACATTAAAGTAGATATGAAACAGTTTTTAATGGTGCAATAAATGGATAAATGTAATAAAATGCCTAAGTAATGCATATACCAATAAAAAGAAAAAAGTGAGAATTAAGAGCGATTAAGGCATTATCAGCTCAACATGAAAAATATGCTTATTTCTTTTATTACTATTGTTATTATTCCACTAACCAGAAGAGTTAAAAATGATTTTTGAATTCATTTAGCTGACTCCTAAGTAACAGCTCACAAGTAAATTTAATCTTCTCTTGCACTCCTGCCAAAATTGGGGAAAGTTTTAGCACTAGAAACTAAAAAAAAAAAAAAATGCTATCAAAAGAATAGGAGCTGAAAAATTAGTGCTTGAAAATGCAGAAGTAACCATACTAAGGAAAGAAATCAAGTCCCCTTTAAATGAAGCACTAAATCATTGTAAAATAAGAAACTAAAGAAGATCCACACAGGATAATTGAAAGCTGGTTACAGAAACGTAACCCATAATCACAATCCTAACTCAGTTTCATCAAGCCCAAAAAAAAAAAAATTAAAAAGCTAATAATAGAATACAAATACTAATACTCATAATGTTACTACTACCACTAATAGTTATAATGAAAATAATAGCTCTCCTATATTGATTCCTTCCTATGTTACAGTCATTGTAAAACTTATTATGTATTAGATTATTTATAACAGCATCAACTATGAAATAAGTGCTATTATCAATAATATGTTAAAAATTAAAAAGTTGCACAAAGAGGTAAAATAATTTGCCTAAGTTCTCACAGGCAGTAACTCAAGACCAAAGTTAAACCTAGGTAATTCTTCTCAGGCTGAATTGGTGTTAAATATATATTCCAACCAGCCCTTCAGCTTAAGGTCTGGTAGAAGGATATAGATTAAAATGTGGTAAAAATTGGAGGAATTGATTTTTCTAGAGAACATATTTTTGGTTTTGATTGAGTTCTTAGCTATAACAAAATAATGCATGATCTAGAAAACACTGATAAGTTGAACTTTAAACTTCTGTACTATGAAAGACATTATTAAGGGAATAAAAAAGAAAAGCTATAGACAGAGAAAATATTTGCAAAACACATATAAAGAATCCTTAAACTTCAATATAAAGAAAATAAACAATCTAATTAAAAATGAACAAAAGATCTGAACAGACACATCACCAAATAAGATATGCAGATGTCATAGAAGCTTATGAAAAGATTCTCAACATAATTTATCATTAGGAAATTATAAAATAAAGCAATAATGAGATATTACTGCATACCTATTAGAATGGATACACCAAATACAAAATAATAGTAGGGAGGATGTGGAGCAACAGGAACTCTCATTCATTGCTAGTGGAAAAGCACAATGGTATAGCCACTTTAGGGTATACTTTGGCAGTCACTTTAAAATCTAAATATATTTCTACCATAAAATACAGCAATTGAGATAATGCTCTACTGATTTGAAAAGGTATGGCCACACAAAATCCTGTATGTGAATGTTTATAGAATCTATATGCATAATTGTCAAAAACTGAAAGCAAGTGAGATATCCTTCAGTAGGTGAATGGATAGACAAACTGTGGTACAACCATATAATGGAATATTATCAACAATAAAAAGAAATGAACTATCAATCCACAAAAAGACATGGGGGAACCTAAAATGCATATTGCTAAGTGAAAGAAGTCAGTCTGAAAAAGCCTTATGCCGTATAACTTCAATTACATTATGAACTTCAATTTGCATCACGGGAAATGCAAAATTATAGAGACAAAAAAAATCAGTAGTTGCTAGTGGTTTAGGGTAAAACTAGCGAAGCATGGGGAGTTTGGGGGGCAGTTAAACTATTCTGTACAATATTCTAATGGTATATATTTGACCTTAAGCATTTGTCAAAACCCATAAATTTTTACACTACAAAGAATGAACTTTAATCTATATAAATTAAAAATTTATTTAGAAGATGATTAGGGGATCCCAGGAAGGAACATCTTTTGGGCATTATGTTAAGTAAAGTAGCCAAAAACAGAAAGACAAAAACTGCATGAACTCCCTTATATATGGAATCTAAAATAGTTGAACTCATAGAAACAGAGAATAGAATGGTGGTTGCCTGGGGCTGGGAGTGGGGGAAATGGGGAAATGTTGGTGAAAGGGTACAAGCTTACAGTTACAATATAAATAAGTTCTGGGGATCCAATGTATAGCATGGTGACTAAAGTTAACAGTACTGTATTATATACTTGAAAGGTGGTAAGAACGTGTGGAGAAAGAAGAATACTTGTTCACTATTGGTTGGAATGTAATTGGTGCAGCCACTATGGAGATTCCTCATATGAACCAGAAATTCAACTTCTGGGTACTCATCCAAAAAAAAAACAAAAACACTCAAAAATATATATGCACCCCCGTGTTCACTGAAGCATTATTTACAATAGCCAAGATACGGAAACAACCTATATGTCCATCAACTGATAAATGGATAAAGAAGATCTGGCATATGTATATATATAAATATATAGTGATACTATAAAAAAATGAAATATTGCCATCTGAGACAATGTGGATCAACCTTGAAGACAATATTCTGTCAGACATAGAAAGATAAGTACCATATGATCTCACTTATATAGGGAATTTTAAAAAACTAAAAAAAAAAAAAAAACCCAAAAACAAAAACTAAGCTCATAAATACAGAGAACAGACTGGCAGTTGCCAGAGGTAGGGGGTGGATGAAATGGGTAAAGGTCAAAAGGTACAAGTTCTAGTTATAAAATAAATGTCATGGGGATATAATGTGGAACATGGTGATTGTAGTTAATACTGTATTGTATATTTGAAAGTTGCTAAGAGATAGATCTTGAAAGTCCTTATCACAAGAAAAACAATTTTTGTAATTATGTATGGTGATGGATGTTAACTAGATTTATTGTGGTGATCATTTGCCATATATACAAATATTAAATCATTATGTTCTAACCTAAAACTAATATGTTATATGTCAATTATACCTCAATTAAAAAAAAAAGTTGCTAAGAGAGTAGATCTTAAATGTTCTCACCACCAAAATAAACCCCCTAAAACCCTCCCTGAAACCTGTAATTATACGAAGTGATAGAGGTGTTTACTAACTTAATCGTGGTCATCATTTTGCAATCATATGCATATCAAATCATCATATTGTATGCCATAAACTTACACAATGTTTTATGTCAATGATATCTCATTAAAACTTGGGGGATGGAGCACAAACAAAAATAAGTAAGTAAAAACAAATTCTGTGAATCAGGACTGCTTATGTTCTTTATGCTAACTCTAGATCGCAATGAACCAAAATTAAAAGAAAAAGAGAATCTTATTTCCAGGCACATTCTTATGTATATAAAATGCTATCATGGTCTACAATCAAAATAATCAATAAGTTTTATTAAATGTTACCACGTTCATGGTACTGTTTATTTAGAAAGGCTCAATCACAAAAAATTCCCTTTGGGTAGCAAATTGAAATAAAAGGCAAATTAAAATTAGCATCAACTTGCCTCTTATATCCATTTCCATTATTTAAAAAAATCCTCAAACACTCCAAATGTCAGGTCACAAATAATTTTATTTGAGACTCCTTGTTCTGTCCCTGTGGAGTTGTTTTCCAGCTCAAGCATTATTGTCAAAAAACAAAACAAAACAAAAACTTTGGGGTAGCTCTGGGGAAAAAAATTTGCAAAAGTTGGAATTCCCTCTCTTAGAGCATCCAGAGTGATTAACATCTCCTCAAAAGAACAAACGGCCATCAGTGCAGCTGAGTAAACATCTCCAAACTGGGGAACTTGTGGCATTTTGGTAAATATATTCTCAACTGTCATACTACCGTGTTACTTTGGGCATGGAAAATGTTTGTGCCTAACAGTCACCCCCTTTCATTATTCTTTGGCAGTGGCACTTCTGAAAAACAGGACCCTCTCCATTGTTGCTTCCATTCTCTAAGGGCTAGACAGGGGCTAAAGCAGTGTAGGTGCAGAGAGTTTCCTCCTAGATGTCATCCTTGCCATCTGTGTGCTGACATCCACCTTAGGAAATGTATGGCGAAATGTAGCATCCTGGTCTCCCTTATAACATTAATGACTGCTGGGATGCTCCACCCAAATCTGTCCCTTCAGAAGAGCATTCATTCTCCCAGCTGCCGGGAGAGTTGACTGCTGATGGCTCATACCTAAGACCCACCTCTGGGAATGGAACTCAGCAGAAGGGTGTTTTCTCACCCAAGAATATGCTCCTTTTCCCATTCCAGTGACAGGTTGATCAAGGTACAAGGCATTGCCCTCTTGCCTTACTTTGGGACAACTCTGCAGAAGATTCCCAGTCCTGCTCCACCTGGGGCAGGCTTAAACCTCTGTCAACAATTTCATCTCAGCCCAGTTTCTCTCTCTGCTCAAACCTGCTTCTTCCAGGTCTCTTCCCTAGAGCCCTGCTCATTAAGCCTTGTAATTGCAATCTCCATCTGAACCCTGTTTCCCTGGGACAAAGAAGGCCTAAATTTCCCTAACAGTAAAGTGAGGGTCTTTGGTGCCATAATCTTTAAGATATGTCTGGGCTTTAACATGCTTTGATTCTAAAGCCATAGCTCTTCACTCTCCTCCTATAGTTGTATTTGCTTAGTCTACTATTAATTGAGAAAATAAATTAATTGCTCACAACAGATTTTCCGCTAGATGAAGGGTATGAGTTTAAGTGCATGGGCTTAAGTGTACCATAGGGGCTACATAGACAGATTTTTTTTTTTTAATTACACTAGGTTTTGGGCTACATTCTGCATAATTTGGGCAGTGGATAGTGACTATAAGATAATTGCTATAAGATCATTTATTTTGAGGGTAGACACTGAGGAACACATATAATTAATAGAAGCACCTACACTTCACAACTTCCACAATTATAGAACTTATATGAAAATTGCTGACAAAGGTGGTACTATACATAATAGTGTGATTATGCATTAAGTATTACAATATTTTAATTATACAATTTAGTAACTTATAAAGTAGGCAAATAAACAAAAATAATTTAAACTTTAAGAACTGAAATGGAATTGTTTTTGATAAAGGCACCTAGAACAAGGATATTTGAACAACCAAAACATTCTATATTGCAGACCATTCTTAATAAAGATTTTTAATATTTTACTGAGTTTCCAAAGTCAGTGAAAATAGGGAGGAAGGACACAGAGAAAGCTTTTAAAATGTAAAAGTTCATAAGCACAGCTGATGTATATTATAGATTCACAATATAAGTGAAATATATGGCTTCTTAGGAAACCACTTTTCTTAAAGGTTTATGCATAGTTACCATAATCTCTAATTTTAAAGATATATTTAAGATTCTAGTGAAGCTTTACAAATTAGGTTCTATTCTTGCAATTGTATCAATGATAGAATAATTCACAAGATCCTAAGTGTAAGGTGCTACCTTCTACTATAAATGTTGACACTTCAGTCATTCACCTTCTAGAAAAGCCTACTTTCAGAGTAGCTAGAGTTCCCAATGCCTTTTACATGGATTTTAAGTATTTTAGTATAATTGATACATTGCATCAAATGCCACAGGCTCAGGTGACTGTAGATTCCTGCAGCTCTCAAAACTTTTACTTACTAAAATGATATGAGCAGAGACTGACAAGTTCCAGGAATAGGGAAAAATGCAGAAGACTTCTCAATGCTTTTGAAAATGACTCATTCAAATGATAATTCTAGATCAATCAGATGAACTATAGTGACCTTATTCACAGTTTGACAAGTGACAAAAAGACTGACTTAATGGAACATTTGTTACTAGTCTCCCTACTTTAAAATGAGCAAGTACAACCAGCAGTTCTTTTCTGTTGAACAAATAATACCCCCCCCAAGAAAGAACACTAAAATATGGTTAAAGAAAAATATTAATCTTACTTTAAAAACATTATAAATGACAGAAAATATTTATGTTTCTCGTGGAAAAAAAACATATTTCAAAGAAGTTTGTGTGAATTCTAATCTATTAAGCATATATAGGTTCCCTGTGAAAAAATTTTATTTTACCCTTCAATACCTTTCTCATTAAGTTAATTTAAACTGGCCATAGGGATTTAAACTTTTACACCAACTCAGAATATTGTTGTACTCTGGGATTTACTGTATTTTGTGGCATTCTTATAGTATTTCTGATAAGACCCACTTCATTTAGTCTGAACATACTGACATTCTCAAAATTAATTATCCGAAAGTTAAAACTAAAACTTCGTGAGAAACAAAACAGAAAAACCCCAAGCATCCACCACACAATCTCAAAATAGTTTCAACCCTCACTTTCTAAAAACTAGATCCTTCCTGATAAATAAGAGGATTTTGATTTTTTTTGCTTGTTTTGTCTTTTTGTCCTTCAGAAAACAAAATGATGTTTAATATAGAGAGTTAAATTGAGTTTTAGCATTGGAGTTCAAGTTGAAAGCACATATTTTTAATTCAACTTTTGTCAAATAATGTAAAAAATAAAAACACAGACACTAGAATAATATATGTCATGTAATCATCACTCAGTGATTTTGTTAAATGAATTAGCATATAAGTTTAATTAAAATAGCTAATATTACACACTTTGATAATATTAATCAAAAGAAATAGTAAATACTTTGTAGCTTTTGACCTTAGGGTAATGTGATATCTATATATAAAGGATATCCTTATTGAGAAACAAATTAATCTTTTCTATTGAAGGCACTGCATTTCCCACTTGGGGAACCATTCCAGAAATCTGAAAACGAATATCCTCTATGTCAACCTATATCCCTGTATCCCTTACTCCCCACCACAATCTTAGTTCCAAAAATGTATGAGCATAGAGCTTTTCTAAGCCTTTCTAAGACTCACTGCCCTCAGCTTTAAAAAGTAGATGGTAGGGCTTCCCTGGTGGCGCAGTGGTTGACAGTCCGCCTGCCGACGAAGGGAAACCGGGGTCGTGCCCCAGTCCGGGAAGATCCCACATGCCGCGGAGTGGCTGGGCCCGTGAGCCAGGGAGTGGCTGGGCCCGTGAGCCATGGCCGCTGAGCCTGCGCGTCCGGAGCCTGTGCTCCGCAACGGGAGAGGCCACAACAGTGAGAGGCCAGCGTACCGCAAAAAGAAAAGTAAGTAGATGGTAATACCTACTGTGTTAGTTATCAATTTATTGCTCCAAATTCACTCTTAATTGCCTGATCTGGAAAAATGGAACTAGGTCCTTTAAATAATTTTTCTTTGCCACCTACCAGTAAAGAACGCTAGGGAGATACTGCAGGAGGAAAGGGCTTGCTTACTGGTTCTGTGGTGCCTCTAGTCTGGTTCCTGCAGCACGTGTAACTCCTGCATTGCCAGCTCCTGTGGTGCCAGCTCTGGGCTCCTTCAGTACATGGCAACCAGCAGCATCCAGCAAGTTTCCATGGCACCCCTCAGGCAGTTTCATAAAGAAGTGTCTCCAGCAAGACACCTCCTCATGAATAGTTTTTCCTAGCACCTTAAAGGACAAATTTCCAGCATGTCCCATCATCATGCCACCAGAGAAATTTCTGTTATTCAGTGAGCAGAACTCTCACCCAAAAGCTCTAATCTCAGCCCTGGAGTCAAGGGTCTTCACTGGATGCTCTATCTTAGCCTTAGGGATACTGATTGTTTATTATATCTGATATTCCTATGTTTTTTAGAATTCCTTTTTTTTTTTTTAACTAGGTAATACCTTGCCATTCCAGTCTATTATATTGAATCATTATTTATATTAAATCTGGACTTTGACTGACACACTATCCTACATTATTTAAGGATTATTCATACTTAGCACATGCAATGTGAAGTTCAGAGGATGCCACCCCAAAATATGCCTTTCTGGTGTAACAATTTTGACTTAAAGTCACTTGAAAAACAGCAAGTAGAGGAAAAACACTCTGATCTTCCTTCTTTTTCTTTAAAGCAGGAGATGAAATTCCCATGTGAAAGATGCCCATGTCATACTAGAAGGAAAGTAACATTCTTATCACTAGTGATGAGGGGTTGAGACATAGAAAATTCTACACAAATAGACCTTGTTAAAATAATTATGTTTCTTTAGCTTCCCCACATAGTTTAGTTACTTTTCCACAATTGCCTCTCTTTGTTCAGCCTAATATAAAAGCAAGTAGGCTTTACCATTTCTTTGGGTCTTCATTCCTTATAAAGGCTCCAATGTCACATAAAACTTGTATTAAATAAATTTTTATGTTTTCCTCTGTTGATCTGTCTTATGTTAATTTAATTCTCAGGCTCAGTCAGCAAGAACTCCAAGGTGGTAAAGACAAAAATGTGCCTCTCCTACAAAGCCATCTGATATATAACAGACACTCCACAACTAACATTTCTCTTTATGTCCTTGGATTTTCAATATCATTACATCAATTGTGTATTTGTCAGAAGCAAAATTTACTAAATATTAGACATTTTACATTTAAGCAGAATAGCAGAATCTGTTAAAAGGAGTTACATTTTTCCCAATATACTGACAATTTAATTGTAAGGAGAACCCCAAGGTGAAATGTATGTGAACAACTACAATTTAAAGAAATTTAAAAAAGAATCTGACAACTTTTTTAGTTACTAATCTCTTTTTTCCCTTTCTATGTTCATTCATGGTACCTACCATGTGTCAATCATTGTTGTAGGTACTAGGGAAATCAGAGTAAAAGTAAACTCTGGATGTCATTTATTTGACATTCAAAAGAATGATTTCAGTGGGTGTATATGATATGCATTTATTTTTGGCTCTTGTGTCTATGGATAAGTGGGGCTTCAGCTAATACAGGCTGTGCATAAGTAGGACCAACTCCAACTTGCAGACTGGGTCCAGGTCCAGGTCTGCTTTATCTATCTAAGCCTCCTTGGGTCGGTGGCTAATCAAGGCAAGTGTGCCTCATGGCAAAAGGCAGGAATACAAAAAGGTAAGCCCAAACATGCAAGCACATTTCAAACCTCTGTTCACATCATATCTCTTAGCATCACGATGGTCCAAGCAAGTCATATGACTGAGCTAGAAATAAAGAGCAAGAAGGGACACTATGAACTCTTTATGCTTTATAGAGTAGAAGCAAGTAATTCATCACAGATGATCTCTGTTTTCTGTGAATCAAACTTCTACTGGGCCTAAGAAGCAAGGTAGTTGAATAGAGGCTTGAAAAGTGTGATAAATTCTAAGGAGGAAAAATATTTTGTTCAACAGAAATTTGGAAGGATCTGCAGGAAACTTTAAGGAATATGAGACAGGTTGAAAACTGTTTATGGTTTCACTTAAGGCAAACATGAGGGGAATCCATAAATATACCTTGGTAAATATTTACAACTCTAAGAGTTATTGTTGTTTTCTTTATTACTATTCTTTCAGCATTCTGTATATACTAATTTGCATTATTTGTAGTTTTATGTTAATATTGTCCTGTCCCAAATACATTAGAGTTGAGACTTTTTATAGCTACTTATAACACCATTAGTAACTTAAATCTTTACTCTTAATGATGTTTAATGATGCTGATAGCATTAAAAATATAATGAGATAATGTAAACAAAGTGCTTAGCACAATGCCTGGCACAGAACGATTGTTGAATAACTCTTACTTTTCTTCTTCATTATGCCTATAAATATTAAATCAAAGAATAAATGGAGGAGAACAGGGTAAAATAAAATCAATGGCAATTTGGTTTTCCTATGAGTGAGTTTCACTTTCTCATTTTAAAGTGAAAAATATAATAATTTAATGTAAAATAAAATTGGTGGAAGATATAGAATAAGTGAATTTATATATATTTGTGAAATACCCCAAATTATAGTATATACTGTTAAAAGGGCACATAGAAAAATATCTTTTAAGGATACAAAAATTGTGGGATCATAATAACTTCTGAGAGGAGAGGAAAGGGAATAGAATTAGGGCAAGACACAGAGAGAACTTGAATAGTATCTGTAACATTTTATTTGGAAAAAATATTTCAACAGATATGGCAAATATACAAGGTCTATACTTGTTAAATCTGGGTGAAGATTATTCTCTCCAATCTTCTAAATATAAAGAATATTTCATCATTTTCAAAACTGGAGGAAAAACAATAAAGATGTGAAATAAGAATGGTAAATATATTTTAGAAAGGCAAACTAATCTTTAATCTGACATTTAATATGTAACCAATGTTTATCAGAATTTGTATCATCTGAGTCCTGATGTGAGGATTACTTACGAAATTTTTGCTTTCAGATAAGTACTGAAGACAAGAATTGAAGCAAAAATTGAGGAGTGGTTTACAAATATTTCATTGAGGTTCTAGTTGGATCAATAGGTAAAATCTGACCAGCTGTGATACTGAGAATAAAGTTTGTCTGAGTGCTGGAAAATTAAACAGTGTACTTAAGTTAAGCAGTCCATTCAATTGATGAGAATATAAATAAAGGTATTTACACATAGAAACTCAAAAAAAAAAAAAAAAGATTCCAATCAGTACTTTTTAGATTGGTAAGTAATATCTGATCTTTCCTGACTTTTATCCTTTCTCAACTGAAGTAAAATATTTACACAGTATAATACATAATTTTCATTGTACAATTTGGTGAACTTTGACCTATGAATGCACTTAGGTAATCGTCACCTAAATGAAGACATAGAACATTTCCCACATTTCATTAAAATCAATCCCCACCCCCTATAAACAAGCACTGTTCTAATTTTTATTACCATGGATTGCCTGTTCTGGAGCTTCATATAAGTAGAATCATACAGTATGCACTCTTTTTTATCTGAATTACTTTGCGCAACATACTGTTTTTAAGATTTACCTATTATGTTGCATATATCAGTAGTTCTATATTTAATGGCTAGGAAGTATTCCATTGTGTGAATATATGAACATTTATTCATTTACCTATGTTTGTAAACAATCGTTTCAGTTTTTAAATATCAATTGCCATATTCATTTTATATAGGTCTTTTTATGGATATATGTTTCCATTTCTCTTGAGAATAAGTGAGTAAATATAGTAAATAAGACTAGAGTTCCTGGGCATATACATATTTAAACTTATAAAAAACTGCCAAAGTTTTCCAAAGTGAATATACAATCTTATACTCCCAAAGCACAGAGATATATAAGAGTTCTAGTTGCTCCATATTATCACCAACATTTGGTGTTCTTTGTTTTTAATTTTTAGCCATTATTATGGATATATAGTGGTATTTCCTTCTTAGTATATTTCTTAATGTATTCTTTTATTATTGATATTTTATTACTGATGTATTGATATTCTTTAGAGTTTCAATATATAAGTTCTTTGTAAGATATGTATATAGATTGAAAATATTTTCTCCCCATGTGCTATTTGACTTTTTGTTTTAAATGTCTTTTGATAACCAGAAGTTTTAATAATTTTGATGAAGCATAGTGAATCTCTTCTTTTTCTTTGTAGTTGTTTTTTTGTGAAATATATAAATAAATTGCTTAATCCAAGGTTGTGGAGGTAGTCTCCTTTGTTTTATTCTCTATACTTCATAGTTTCAGCTTGAAGTTTATGTTTGTAATCCATCTCAAACTTCTTTTTTGTACCATGCAAGGCAGGAGTCAAGACAATTTTTTAATATAGTTGTTCCAGAACCATTTGTTGAAAAGACTATTTTTACTGAATTGCTTTGATGCTTTTGTTGAAAATCAATGTTTCAAGTATATGTGGGTAATTTTCTGTCCCTGTCCTGTTCCATGGTCAATTTATATATTCTTAAACTCAAACTAACAAGATTTGAATAATGTAGCTTTTATTAAAAATCTTGAAATCAGGTAGTGTGTATTTTCAAACTTTACCTTTATTTGTTTGAGATTGTTTGTATACTCTTGTCCCCTTGCTTTTCCACATAAAGTCAACTAAGTATTTTATGTTTTATTTTGATGCTATGTAAATTAATTTTTAAAATTTTATTTTCCAAAGTTTGTTCCTAGTACTACTTAGAAAGGCAATTGATTCTGCATGTTAAACTTGTATTCTATGACCGTTATAAATTCTTATTAAAACAGCTTTTAGAAACCTTTTGATTTTATGTATATATTATTTAGTTATCTAAAAATAAAGAATGATTTTACTTTTTAAACTTTTTTTTGCCTTTAATTAACTTTTATTGCCTTATTTTACTAGATGAAGTTTTCAACACTATATTGAATAGAAATGGCAAAAGCAAACATCTTCGCTTATCTCTGACCTTGGGTGGGGAATCATTCAATATTTTACCATTAAGTATAATGTTATCTCTAGGTATTCCAGAGGTTGTCTTTAATAGAATAAGAAAGGTTCCTTTATTCCTGGTTTTCTTGGTGTTTTTAACATATACATCGCTGTTGAGTTTTGTCAAATGGTTTTCCTGCATTTGTTGAGATACCATATGTTTGTTGTTGTTTTTTTTCTAATTTATTCTGTAAATTTGATGAGCTACACTGATTACTTTGCAACTAGTAAAGCTTTGCCTTTCTGGGATAAACTCTACTTCACTGTTATGTATTATCTTTTTATATACTGCTGGATTTGATATGTTAATATTTTGTTAAGAAGTTCTGCATCTAAGGTCATGAGGGATACTGATCTATAATTTTACTTTTCTATAATGTCTTTGCTGAGTTTTGCTGTCAGGATTTGTTGGCATTATAAATTGAGTGGGGTGGAGGTCTTCTGTCTATTTTTTGAACTAGTTTACCCATGATTAGTATAATTTCTTATTTAAATGTCTGCTAGAATTCAATAATATAATCATCTGGGCCTGCAGTTTTCTTTCTGGTAAGATTTTAATTACCAATTCAATTTCTTTAGTAGATACAGAGCTATTCCCATTTTCCATTTACTTGGTCACCCTTGATTCATCATGTTTTTCCAAAAAATTCATCAAGTTTATTGACATAAAGTTATTCATAGTGCTCCATTTTTTTCTTTTACTATATGGAGGTTTTATAGTAATAGCCTTTCTTTTATTCCTCATATTGATAATTGGTGACTCCTTTTTATTTTTCTATAGTCAGGTTTATTATTATTTTATTATAATTTTAAAACAATCAACTTTTGGAGTTGCTAATATTATTATATCTTTATCTTATTGATTTCTGCTTACAACTTTCTTATTTCTTTCCTTCTAATTCATTACGTTTAATTTGCTCTTCAGGTAGAAACAGATTTTAAACATTTCTAATTTTCTAATGTTACTATTTAAAGCTCTGAATTCCTCTCTAAGTACAGATTTCACTGACTCTATAATTTTTTACATGATATATAACCATTATCAGTAAATTTAAAATATTTTCTAATTTCACTTGTGATTTCTTCTTGACCCATGGATTATTTAGAAATGCGTAGCTTATTTTCCAAATATTAAAATAGGTGAGGGAGATTAAGAGGTACAAACTTCCAGTTATAAAATAAATGAGTCATGGGTATGAAATGTACAGTGCAGGGAATATAGTCAAAAATAATGTAATGTCTTTGTGTGGTGACAGGTGGTAACTAGTCTATAAGCTATTTTATTGTTATTGATTTGTAATCTATTTCTGTTTACATTAGAAAATGTACTCTGTAAGAAGACAGTCTTCTAAAATTTACTGAATCATATTTTATTACCCAGCATATGGTTTATTTTGGTAAGCATTCCATTTGAACTTGAAAATAATGTATGATATGGAATTGTGGGGTGTATTAATTAGAATCAAGGTTTTTGACAATGTTATTCAGATATTCTATATTTTTACTGGGTTTTTTTTGGTTTAATTATTCTATTAATTATGAAGAGAGTAGTGGAAATTCATCATTTTTGTCTACTACTATTTTCATTAGTTCTACCACTTTCAGCTTCATAAAAAAAGTGAAGTTCTATTATTTGGAGCATATATACATTTATGATTGTGATCTTTTCCTGATTAACTAATTCTTTTGTCATTAGGGAATGTCTCTATCTCTGGTGATACTGCTTTTCTTGTAGTCTACTTTGATATTAAAATCACTAAATCGGCATTCAAAATCTGTTTATATATTTGAAGTTTATCATAGGAAGAATATATTTGGGTTTTACTTTTCAACCAGTCTAATACTCTCTGCCTTTCATTTGGAGTATTTAGCCTATTTATATTTAGTATAATTACTGATATGGGTTTAAGTCTATCCTTGTATTAGTCAACAATTTGTCCCATTTTTTGTTCTTGTTTTTCATTTCCAGTCTTCCTTTAGTTGAATCAAATAGTTTTAGTATTCCATTTTAATTTATCTACCAGCTTTTTAGCTGTATCTCTTTTTATTATCATATTTTTAGTGGCTGCTCTAGGAATTACAAGATATAATCGTACCACATAAAAATGTAATAATTTCAAAGTAATATTCCACTTGTTTTTCTGGCCTTTGTGTTATTGTTTTCAGATATTTTACATCCATATACCTAATAATAGTGTTATCAATATTTTTGTTTGGGTTTAAGTCATCAGTTTCCTTTAATAAAATTTAATGGGGAGAAAAGGTATTTATTCCAATTTTGACCATTTCTGTAGAAAGAGTTCCCTTCTGGTATCATTCCACTTTACGTTAAAGAAGTTTTTCCTGTCATACAAGCCTTCTCTCAGTCATCTCAGCTTTTGTTTAACTTTTGTATTTTCCTTCCTTTACAGTTCACAGTCTGTGCTGCTTCTTGTTCACTGCCTGAAAACAGTTGTCATGTATATTGTCCATATTTGTAGGTATTTTTAATGAGGGGCAAGTCTGGATACAGTTATTATGTCATTGCTGGAAGCAGAATGTATCACTTTTATTTTAATAATTATCACTCTCCTATAAGAAACTATGGCATAAAAGAATAGCAAATGGCCTCAGACTTCTCATTCTAAAGCTTACATATAGATTACTTATTGGATCTGTGTGTATTAAGGAGGTTAATTTAACCTGTCACTGTCAGTAGGAGATAAGGTATAATTTAAGCATCTTATTTCATTTTATAAGATGAGACTTGAGCTCCTTCTATTAAACCCAAGAAACCCTTCTACAAAAAAAAAGTAAATAAAAAATAAAAACAAACAAAACTCCACCAAAAACAAAAATAAAAAAACAAGGAAAAACATTTAAGGTTGTACATACCTTTCTTTGTAACAAGTCAATAGACAACTGTGTCATAAGGGGCAGTTTTCTATCTGCAAAGGTTAGGGCAAGATTAATATTATTGAGAACAAGTATGGGCCAAATGCCAAGCTTGATCAATTTTGCATGCTTCAAGTCAGTAAATTCTTAGAATTCCTATTTTACACATGGGAAAACTGAGGAATGGAGATGTTAACCAACCTTCCCTCGGTGAACAGTTAGTAAGTTTTAACCTGGGAATAGGAACATAATCTCTTTAAAAATTAAAGCACATTTACCAAAAATACACTTGGGATAATCTCTAGTGATATTGTCATCAGGCAAAAGTTCTAGCTATGATAGAACAAGATTATAACTAAAGAAAGTTGACAATGTGTGGTAAAAAAGAAAATAAAGAATGGAAGCTTTAGTCAGGAATTGGCCACTCAAATTCCTTCAGTGTGCAGCCAAATGTGCACCTGCATAATTGCAAAAAAATTTTAAGGATCAGTAAAGAAAACAGGTCTGCCTGTAGCCTTTTTGCCTTCCATTGGCTGCTACTTGTTCTCTTAGTTCCATAGTTTTCCAGTGGCTTTCAAACGGTTCATGATGGATACAAGAAGATGCTGAGAAAGTGCTTGAGAAATTGCCACATGGGAAGGTTCTGAGAAGGAAGATAAAAATTCCACCTCTTCTTCAAATAGAACTGCTCCATTTTGAACAGTTTTATAAATTTGATTTCCTACTAAATTTTTTAAAGAGTTTTGTTGCTTTAAAAAAATGGAAACTACTGAACAATGGATTCAAGGAGGTTTCAAATATTTTAGATCCATTTCTATACCTGACCTAATAAGCTCAATAGAAGAATTCCAGGAGGTAACAGTGGCATGAGGGAAGGAGGTCAACCATTTTACAGTCATTTCATAAAGTATCTCCTATTTTAAGTCAGAGAGAAATATGGCCTGTGAGGTCAGATAACAGGGTTTCAAAGGGCTGTGTTACCTACAGAAAGTGACTGGCTGCTGCAGGAAGGAACCTGATTGGAGCACCAGGATGTCCTGTGCTAAGTTAGCCTTTCCAACCACCTCCACACTTTATAAGGAAAAACAACAACAACAACAATAAAGAAAAATCTCCCCTAATGTCATCTTCAAAAGCTGAGAACTCTCATGCATGTATTTTTAAAACAAAAATCTTTCAAAAATATTTACAAGAAAAATTATGCCATTATTCACTGTAAAATGCTCATGATACAATCTTGTTTCTCTTTTCTTATCCTAATACAAAACTGAATTTTTTCATTTACTGAAGGACATACTACTTTCTGAGAAAAGGCAAACTGAAAACACAGTTTTCCATAGTAGACCTAAACATCATGTTTCTGATTCCAGTTACCCCAATGTATGTGGTTAACTTAGTGATTGTTATTTATGTATTTTTGAGTATGGTATTCTCTTGAAACAAATATGAATTGCATAGTTAGGCAATAAACATATTAAAATTAAATTTCCATAATATCTCTAATACCTAACCTATTTTCTTTAAGCTTGACAATTAAAGCCTTCTTTAAAATCTGATAAAACTATTGGGAACCCTTTTTCAGGTACTTTTTCTTAGAGACTCAGGGATACGTTGTACTATTCAAGGTTATTATGGCTCCCGCTTGGGCTCCAGGGACAAGATAGATATTCTTATTCTGCCTGTCTTCCAAGGAGATAACATGAGTAACAGGATACAAAAATAAAATGGTCTCTTAGTTAGATGATGTATTTTTGCTTGGCAAAATTACAGAGCTCTAGAATTATGATAATTACCTCTTAATCTCTTTTCTCTCTTTCATTATCCTCATTTCCTTTCTACCTATTAATAGCTATGCATTACCTTGGAGGACAAATAATCCTGGGATATTTGTTATGTTATTAAAGTTAGGGAAATTTTCCTCTTTCATAACCCCATCTCTAGCATTTTCTGAGGCATACTGTAAACAATTAATAAATTTTTATTGAACTGGACAGATTCTGGTTCAGGAAAGAATCTAACAGTTCAGTATAAATCTAGCATAGATTCAGAATAAAAAATAAATAACTTCCTGAAACCTTCCTGAATCTATTACATTAACAGTCAGTAGTAGAATTAAATCATATTTATTTTTGAAAACAGCTGCTCTATAAGTTTTGGTGAGGTCAAAGAGTAAACTTTGTAAAGAATTTTCATCATAATTTTGCCAATTATTTAATATTCCCAGCATTTTAAAAAATGGATGGTGTATAAATCAATTTATATGCAATTTGCTGGAGATAAAAAGAAAGTAAACTGCATTTGTTTGGAGGGTAC
Organism: Platanista minor; assembly: GCA_004363435.1. Taxonomy (NCBI): domain Eukaryota; kingdom Metazoa; phylum Chordata; class Mammalia; order Artiodactyla; family Platanistidae; genus Platanista; species Platanista minor. The sequence goes on from RJWK010003668.1 coordinate 56,168, forward strand.
CAGTATTCTTAGAAATAAGCATGCAAACAAATAATTGCAATGCAGTTATTTGGAGATTGCTATATAAATGTGTGCATATACGGATCATAAGGATATGAAACAATGAAGTAAAGCAAAGGCAGTCAAATAAGGGCTTCCCAGGAGAGGCTGCTTTTGAATGGAACTTAGGAGAAGTAGGAGTTGTGAGCATATGCAAAGTCATGACAATGTAAAAAAAAAAAAAGTAACAAATTCAGGGAAGATCATAGAGATTGTCAAGGATGAAAAGACATTCAGTAAAAGATAGAAGTACAAATTTTGGTAATAGAAATGAGAATTGCAGAAAGTTAAAAGACAGGGAACATGTTATGAAAATCCCTGTAAAATATACAAATATGATGATATTTGAACATAAAACAATGCTAAGTCACTAAACTGAGAAATAAAAATAAAGTTTTTCCTTGCTTTAAAATATCTGCATTAAGAATGTATAAATTCCCTTGGGCTTCCCTGGTGGCTCAGTGGTTGAGAGTAGTCTGCCTGCTAATGCAGGGGGCACCGGTTCGAGCCCTGGTCTGGGAAGATCCCACATGCCATGGAGCAACTAGGCCCGTGAGCCACAACTACTGAGCCTGCGCGTCTGGAGCCTGTGCTCTGCAACAAGAGAGGCCATGATAGTGAGGGGCCCAAGCACCGCGATGAAGAGTGGCCCCTGCTTGCCACAACTAGAAAAAGCCCTGGCACAGAGACAAAGACCCAACACAGCCAAAAATAAACAAATAAATAATTAATTAATTCATTAAAAAAAAAAGAATGAATAAATTCCCTTTTAAAGAATAATAGTTAATGATAAATATTTTTCAAATATATAGTTTTAAATAGCTGTCATATTCCATTGTACTGTATTTAATAATTCTTGCCTATATGTTACTTAGATCATTTTTTAAATTTCACAATTTTAAGTACAACTGAGAAAAACAGATCAACAATTATTTCTTTAGGACGAGTTTCCACAAAAGGAATTACTAAATATTTAAGTTTTTAAACTTCTGGTACTTGCTATCGATTACTCCAAAGAAAGAGGATACCAATTTATATTCCAACCACCTTTATGCCTTAGTCTTACCTGTAATTAAAACCCCCAAACTGTATCATTATGGATGCTAAAGCTAGTGGGTTAACCTTTCATAAGAAATAGTGTTTTACAAATTTTTAAATACCTTCCTGCAAACGTAAATTATAAGCCAAAAACAGTGATTTTAACATAGAAAATCCTAGCAGATAGAACTTCAATCAGGTAACTGAAGTTGACATCACCAGTAATAGATAAAACTACAAAATTCAGTATAAAGAACACAGCCTCACTTTCATGGTGTTCCTGCCAAAATATACACATACCCTGATATAAGCATGAGGAAACATCAGACCAACCCAAATCAAGGGACATTCTATGAAACAAACTAGCCTATAAAGTTCAAAGAGGCAAGATCAAGAAAGATAAAGGAGGGGGAAAAGGAGGGAGACAAGCAAGAGAAAGAATGATGAAGTGAAGTAAAATGTACATAATTGCTGACTATGGGTAAGGGGTATTTGGGAGTTACTTTTACGATTGCAGCTTTTTGTAAATCCAAAATTATATCAAAATTAAAAGGTTACAAAAATTCTCAATGTGATAAAAACAAGCCATAACTTAAAAAGAAAAAAAAATCTGGTTAAACATGTTGTATATTATAAGCAGTCCTCACTTGGCATGGTATTGTGAGATAGTAATATAAATGTGCAAACTGAAAGCACATAAAGAGAATTTAATAACCCATGGGAAAAACCATGATTGTTCCATGATCTTTACAAATTTTTGTTAAATTTAAAATCTCTATTAATGTCAGTTATAAATGCATAGGGAAATGAAAAAAAACCTGATATTTAATTTATGCACTATAATTTAGAACATTAGAAACATTGAGAATTAAAGTGTTTTCTTTGTAAAACCCTATCAAGAGTACTTTGAGGAGCATTTACCTTTCTATGACTTGTCAAATTGTCTTATTCCTTCATAAGTTTGAATCAGCTCCAACATTATATTCTTTAGATTTTCAATGCCATAAAATATCTCCAAATGTTCTTTAATGTGAATTTTTTTGCTGGTGTCACTTCCCCTGGGACATCATCATCATTTCATCAAGATCACTTTCCTCATTTATGTTGACAATTCCACCTTCATTAAATTCTGGTGGCTGCATATCTAGTCTTTCTAATAGTGTCAGTGTCAACATTCCCATAGTTGACTATTTCTTCTATAACTCCATTTACAAATTTCACTTCCAGTGCTATTTTGTTTCTTTGTTGCTCTTTCATTTTTATTGGCCAATTCCCACTTCTGATTATTAATTTTTGTAAAATGTCAAGTGGGTTTATTACTGGAAGAAAAGGAGGTAATACAAACACATATTTTGCTCTCTGTATACAAACTAAATAAGAGCTGCACAGTGACCAATCACTGACAACTGTGAATAAAGTGATATACTGGGTCACTGATCATGATATGGGTATGTTATAATTTGTGTACTGAAGAGCTAGCACAGGAATGTGTGCTTTATGCATTTACTAAGAGTTATTACACTGTGGTAATGGAAATTTGAACCTTGTTGCTAAAGGACTGGTATTACTTAACTAAACTATGGTAACTGAAATTTGTGCATTTAAGAACCATACAAAAAAGGACACTCTGTACTTTCTTTCATGATGTTAATGGGAAAATACCTTAATCTTGGTAATAATGACTTTTTTAAGTAGATAAATATATTTTGAAAATTCTTTGATAGGACATGTTTGAATTCCCATCAATTCACTGTGGCTACAATGACTTTACAGAAACTCAACTATGGATCAGTAAACTGGGATTTTACTTTTAGCTCTGCCACTAATGTGTCACATGATGGAGATAAATCATGTAAATTCCTTTGAACTCTTGAGACATCTATTAAAAAAAATTGGAATACATTTTTTTCTAGGATAGTTCGTCATACTCCTATTGTCCTGGCATTGTTATTTAAAGCTACCCTTCCACTCTAAAAATTGTCCCAATTGGGAGAATCAATTATATAGCTTGCCCCCCACCCAACCTTTTCTGTGTCAAGGTTTTGTCTCCATGACAGAACAGAAATACTATTTGTGACACAGTAATATTGGTATTGCAAAGTTATAATTGTTATTTACAATTATAAGAATATTATAAAACAAAACAACTTTAAAGATGACCTTTAAGTATATTCTCAGGTGCAAAACTCGATTCTTCCTTACATTTTCTGTGTCTTGTATATTTTTGCAAGTGGTACCAAGTTCTTATAGATACTGAAATCTTTTAACACTTTTCAATACAAACTCACTTTTACCACTAAAAAGAGCTCTATGAAATTCACTTGATATTACTAAGCATATTATGCCTGTTGACCTGTCCTATGTTATAGAGCACCAAGCAGTAAAAGCCCATATAGAAAAGTGATCTAAATCAGGACTTCTGTACCTTCCTGGTTTTGCCTCTGACAGGTCTGAATCGAGAAACATGATGATATTGGTTTATAACTTGAATTATATATTTAAAAATATTTAGACATTTTTATGTGGTTCAGAACGGGGGAACAACAAACAATGTTTAGGTGAAAGAGTTTTAATTTTACTTGATATATCAGAAAAGTTCCAGCAATTTCATTGTAATTATCTCCAACATTTACCTCAGAAAATAGCGTTGACAGATTAGAATAGTAATAATCTTCCTACAGATCTCTGATGTTTCTAAATCTAAATGTTGAGCACAGCCACCCCCAATCATATCTTAATGTTCACTCTAAGCTACATTCAAACAGAGAAATGTTGCATGAAAGTTGATGACAATAAATTATGAATTTAAACAAGATACACATTATTCTTTCTTTACTGAAATCTTGAAATAAAGATATACCAGAATGTTTTATTAAAAGTTATTACTTTATATCTAATGTTTTAATATATTTGATACCAGACATAATCTTTCTCATCTTTCTAATCAAGTGCCAATTTTAAAATACGGGGTTGAAGATCTATATGAACCAAAAATTTGGTTCATATTTTCCTTTGTTATCTTTGCCTCTTGACATAGCATATTTGCTTATTTAGAAGATTATTTATAGAAAGATTTAAAACTTTTAAGCCCTACTTAATTTGATATCAATGAAGAGTAACTCCCCAATTAAATATCAATATTTAATTTGATATTTAAAATATCACCTTTACTTTAAAAAAAAGTTTTATAGTTATATGGACATTAATATGTCCTGGAATTTCTAGGTTCTATATAACATAATATATAATTCCATAATTTAGTGCCTTATTACTAATTTCTAGGACCAAAATTTTATGTAGAGTATACAAATTATATAATAATGACCCCTGTTATAGTAAATATGATTTATTTCAAATATATCCTTTATACCAAATTTTGGTCAAAATTCTTTAATGGAACACATATACATAAATGCGATATATTATAAAATTCTGGCAATCTTCAACTATTCAGTTAGCCATTTTCAAATGTGATGATTTTAAAATATTTGACTTGATCAAATTATTACAGCAGTCCAGTATCTTTAAACAGTGGTTGTTACAGAACACTAAACGTTCAAATTACTTGGACTGGCCCAACCAAGTAACTTTGCTCTTACTCTCATATTCCAAGTGTAAAATGTAGGTATCAGATTGCATTATTTCCAAGGTTCCCATCTTCCGTAGTTTTTTTTTTTTTAAATTAATTTATTTATTTTTGGCTGTGTTGGGTCTTTATTGCTGTGTGTGGGCTTTCTCTAGTTGTGGTGAGTTGTGGTGTGTGGGCTTCTCATTGTGTGGATTCTCTTGTTGCGGAGCACAGGCTCTTAGGCTTGCGAGCTCTAGAGCACAAGGGCATCAGTATTTGTGGCGCATGGGCTTAGTTGCTCCTTGGCATGTGGGATCTTCCTGGACCAGGGCTCGAACCCGTGTCCCTTGCATTGGCAGGCAGATTCTTAACAACTGCGCCATCAGGTAAGTCCTCTTCTGTGGTTTTGTAAGAGGTTCAATAATAGCATTCCCAAATCCCAGAGTTACTGAGACATTATTTATGATTATTTAGTGTTAGATTAAAATTCTTTAGCTTATCCATTTATTTATTTAAAAATTTAGAATTCTTACATATTTCCTCCATTACCCAGCATCTGTGAGAAATCACAGAAACATATTTTTTAATGGCTTACTACCTATAAGAACATTATGTTATATAATTTCATTTACATCGTCTCCCTTAATCCTCTGAATGTTTCCAAAGATGGAAATATGGTTATCATCCCTACTAAAAAAAAATAAGGAAGAAAGAAAAAAGAGGCTTATAGGCTTAATGACATTAAATAATGATGTCATGTAGCTAATGAGTACATGGTAGGGACTCAAGACCCCATTTGTCTTCATTAAAGTGAGCACCCTTTAAACAATGAATTACAGTATGGAGTGGGTTGGAGATTTTACTTTATTTTTAAAATATTTATTAAACCAATTTTTTCTAAACCTGACTTTGGTTTGACATTTATGAAAAATATTACATTTGAGGCTTTCTAGCTGCAAAATCTGGGATATCACACAAAAGTCTGAATAGCTAATTTAATGAATATCTTTATTGTGTCTATATTTAATCCAATGCTACTTTAAGAATGTGGAACTTCTTAAAATAAATATATGTCAATTGCCCAAAAGTAAGCAAAACCTTGCATTTTCGAATAAAAATGATAGAAAGAAAGGGCTTATTTTAAGAGTACTCCATGTTCTAATTTGTTTATGACATACTGAGCTTAGGCATTATTTTTAGCAAAGTCAATTTTATGAGTAACTGAATAAACAGTTAAAGCGCTTTTAAGAGTTTTAAGAAACACTCAAATCCAGACTTTAATTACTGCTGTAGCTAACTTTTGTCCTAGCCTCTAAGTTTTGCCCTATCTAAAATATCTATTATAATTCTGGCATATTTACTTTTTAAAATATCAAATATTCAAACACCCCTGCATCCACAGGGAAGACAGACAACACTTAAAATCAGTCATTTTAGATATATGACTGTGAATATATTACTAAATAGCTATCTTTTTAAAAGTAAAACTACTGCCTATGACTCTTAAAACTTGCCACTTAAACCACAGAGTGCTGAAATCTTGAAAGACCAATAGTCATTTTACCTTTTATGCACCCAATCCCCTCAGTGGGAATACTCTCCCTGCTCCATTTATAAATACTGCCCATTTGCAAATTCAATTCAAGTGTCACCTCTTCAGTGTTTACTGAGCTTGTGATATTTCTTCTTTTCTGGCATTGTGCTATTTTACTTTCTTTGTTCTTTAAAACACTGTATAGAGCAGAAGCAAGAAGAACTACAATCCTGCAGCCTGTGGAATAAAAACCACATTCACAAAAAGACAGAAAAGATGAAAAGGCAGAAGGCTATGTATTGGATGAAGGAACAAGATAAAACCACAGAAAAAAAATTAAATGAAGTGGAGATAGGAAACCTTCGAGAAAAAGAATTCAGAATAATGATAGTGAAGATGATCCAGGACCTCGGAAAAAGAATGGAGGCAAAGATCGAGAAGATGCAAGAAATGTTTAACAAAGACCTAGAAGAATTAAAGAACAAACAAACAGAGATGAACAATACAATAACTGAAATGAAAACTACACTAGAAGGAATCAACAGCAGAATAACTGAGGCAGAAGAATGGATAAGTGACCTGGAAGACAGAATGGTGGAATTCACTGCTGTGGAACAGAATAAAGAAAAAAGAA